>WBMW01005527.1:2794592-2929804 GCA_013396635.1 Penelope pileata
CTGCTCTGGCAGGGGGGTTGGACTCGATGATCTCTCGAGGTCCCTTCCAACCCCTGCAATTCTGTGATTCTGTGATCATCACAGCCACTACAGTCTCAGTAGCTTTTGTGTTGCAACTGGAGTGGAACTGTCAGAAAAGAGTCACGGGACACAGAGACTCATGCCTTACATGTGGAGTACTGAGCTGCTTGAAAGCCAGGCCAAGACTACAGGCTCTAAAAGGTAAGAGTAAATACAAAAATAGGGCCCACAGTGGCTTTGGTCACTTCTGGAAACCCATGCACTGAAGCAGTAGGAAACATTTTCTCAGTTCTGCATGTTAAGTATCAGACAGTAGCTCTGCAAGGTGGGACGGCAGAACTGGGATCCTGATATATCCTTTGTGGTGATTCAATACATTTTAGGAAACAAAGTCTTTTAAAAACTGCACTATAACTCTGTCCAGTGTAGCCCCTTCATAAAAGGTCACGACTTCAGAGTTCAAAGTCAGTCAACTAATGGATAGACAGATACATCCCTCAAGCTTAAACCTTTGGTTTCATACCACAGTGCACCATGCACTGTGTGCCCTTCCAGAAGGAAAACTTATACTTACAGATCCTCATTTCATGCTGTGTATATTTAGACTGATTTATCAGCTAGGGAGAAATGTAGGTCAGGTCAGCAGGATAGCTTGAATGTTAAGTATCTTTTTATTAAAAAAAATGCTGAATACTGCTTAGGAGCACTGCTACAGGCTGCTTTACATTATGAAAATTAATTTAGTATCTATGGACAATATTTTAAATTCCTTTAGTAAAATGTATACATTAAAGAACAGATGGCTGTAACCACAGAAAAATACTGTTAAGGAACAGCAAAAGAAAAGATCCCTATTTGTCATTACAGGCCAAAGTCCTCCAAGTGAAGCCTGCATTCTTTTTTTATACTTGAGTAAGGACTGAAGGAATTGTGCCATGATATTGTGCAACATAAGATACATTTGCTGCTAATGAATACATTGCAGATTTTAAATTTCATTTTGATTCCTGGAGTCTATTTACTGACAGCAGCCCCCAAGTCAAGTGTTTCCTTTCCACAGCAGGAGACTGTGCAAAAGTGGGTATTTTTCACGTACAGATCATACTCATCATCTGGCACAAGTCTTTGCAGTCACCAGAAGCCTGACTGCTTCTCAGGATGGGGGAAGGAGTTGATTAGATGCCGTCTTGAAATCCGGTCTGTGATCCTTCTTCCAATACATTTTTTAACTTAAAAGTAAATGAGCACTACTTTCTGTGAGTTTATGTATAAACAATAATTCTAAGAAGTAAATTACAAACTTGTTCTAAGAGCAGAAGTAGCACCAAACTGATTTCTTATGCATTCGTGCTCTGTGTCTTATATGCACTCTTCCCAACCACAACTATATCTGCAGGCACGTTTTATGGCATTTGGGGCTGTGGCTAGCCCAAAGCCATGTGTGTGCTCGGGGGCTGCTACACCTGGTGCAGAGCGAGTGGGGCAGCCACCTGCTGCCAGCAGGACCTGCAGCAGTTTGGTTAAGCCTGCCTTAAAGTGGCTTAGCCACACCAGGCAAAAACTTGAGTCTTGCTGCCTGATGATTTCATATAGTTTGTATGATATTAAAAATCTTTCAGGCTCCTATCTTCATCTGAGGTTTGGTTTAAGCAGATCAACGATTCCAGTTTGGGTGAAGGGTGATGTGGGTGGATGATAGCAAATACGTTCCTACATGTCTTGTTTCCATAGGAAATAGTAAAAGGATTACAATGATTTATAGTGCCCAAATTGGACCTATGACAGGTTCACCATCAAGTTGCTCCTGCAACTTTTGAAAATCTGCTTTCTTCCACAGAAGGTACATCAATCTCAAACCTACCCTGGACTAGAAATACACTGAAGGTTTCACCACCTGGAGGCAAGACACTGCTTTAGAGCTCATTGTCTGATAACAGAGATTTTAGCAAGTACTGCTGAACTTGAATGCTCCCACTCGAGCTACAGAGGAACACAGACAGACAGGTCTATGCACTTACAATGTCTTCAGCCCTGTGAGGCCTCTAAACATTCGTCCATGCACTGATTCCAGTTGATTCTCTGTCAGAATCAGCTCCTGCACTCCTGAAGCTCCATCAAACGCTCCTTCTCGAATCTCCTTGATCTTATTATTGCTCAGATTTCTGGAAAGAGACAACCAGTCACAATAAGAAAAGGATTAGTGTTTTATGCAAAATGTATCATCAGACTGGAAGGAGGAAGGAAGGAAGGATGGTTATATGCTTTTCAGTGGTTACCCAGGAAAGCATGCAGTCAGCAAAGAGAGGGTACAGAAGTTCAGAAGTATGCTTAATGTACTTAGAAATAGGTCTCCCTCACTCCACTCATCAAAAACACAGATCAGATACATCAAGAGTATTTAAATCCCTCAAATTATTAGCTCTTATACGTCATCTCATCGTTGCTTATAAGGTCTCAGTCCTACAATAAACAGGGTTTCCTAACATCTGAGTCATGTCCTTGAATGTATGGAGCCTGCTTGGGGCTGGGTGCTCAGCAAAAGCAATTAACATTACTACCACTGAAATAGGTACCACATATTGAAATATGGAGCACATTTATTTAGAGTACCAGGATCTTAACTCTTTTTATACTTCTGGTATAACATAAAAAACTGTGTGACTGCATGTATCTGATACAAATTTTAATATGTACACTCATGAACTCCCTGGGATTTAAATGTAACACCATCATTCAAAATGAAATGAGTATCACTTAATTCTCAGTTCACACCTACTGCAATACACAACATTGTTTTCTAAATATTTACTCTGCCTATGCAGTCTCAAGATATTTGTTACAGATCAGCAGTGGAGAACTTCAGTGGAGAAAATCAAATGAAGTTCTGATGAAATGCAAAGTGAATCTTCTGAATATTTCATATTTGTGAAAAACCCAGTGAATAGAAAACTTCTGAATGATAAAATGCCCTTAGAGATGCATAAAAATAAATGGCATTTAATTATTTAAAACTCTTATGTAAAAGGCCTCAAGCACATTAAGACCTTGGGCCTCAGTCCTTCAAGCAAGACCTCATGAAGTCCTGAATAGATAACAGTGAGTAATCCTATTTGTTTAGGCTTTTGACAGGAAACGCTATTTTTGTTTTACTATCTACAATAAAAAAAGAGAAAGTAAAAGATACTCTCTCGTTCCCAAGAAGATGCCAAATTCCAACACTATTGCTCATACTGAACAATATCTTATTCCAGAAATGATCCCACTATACACACAGCATGAGTAATAGTTTCAAAATCCAGTTCTAGGTGATATAAAACAAATGACAAAGTATCAGATTAGCACCTGGGCTACAATGCTCAGAAGGACAGGCAATCTTGTTGGGATAAAAGTTGACAGAAGACATGGCAACAGGACAGCTTGGCCTCAGACGCAAATAATGTGGGTCTTGCTCTTTGCAAAAGTCATCACTTAATAAAAAAATGTTGAGTCTTGGAGATATGTTTCATGTGGGAAACTTGAGCCTGCTGGTTTATGTCTGCTCAACAACTGTCAGACACTAGGCTCTACAGCACGTAGCCCATCACCTCCTGTGCATTCTGTGATCAGAAAGGAGTATGCCAGCAATCAGCCAAAAATGATATAAAAGTATATAGAAAACTTAAATGCACGTTTTGCTTTCCAGGGGTTTTGTACTTTGTGCTAACACTCACACGAAAACTTAAAGCAACTCAGGGGCGGATACTCTGACATATGCATTTAATTTGGGAGCTCAGCTATTTCTATAATGGAAATGTTTATAGCTCAGCATCTCTTTTGAATGCTGGCATAAATAATTGCTCCCAATAATCCCTTTCATAGTAAAGATCACTCCATGATGCTTGTTTGCACAAAAATAAATGAATAAGTAAGTAAATGTTTGTGGTGGGAAAGGAGCATGAGTTATTAAAAGACTCTGGCTTTCAATTCACAGATTGCAAACTGACCTATATTTGTAGTTGTGTTTTATTAGTTGTTTTTTAGCATTTAAAAGATATTTAGTTGCAATTCCTAAAAATGAGCGCAATTTTAATGGCTGATCAGATACTTAAGGCAAAAAATGCAAATATTGGGGATGAAGGATGGCCATAATTTGCCAAGGAATTGGCAACTTTACAGAGTCCAAACCATCTGAATTTTCTTTGCTGGCAAAGAACTTCTGTGGATAGGCAACTTCATTCATTTGAGTTAATAATGCCTGATCATGTCAACACAAAATTATCCAAAAATAAGCTTGCAGTTGCAGAAGAGTCCAATTATATGTATCCTTCCCATGCAAGAGATTTGAAAATCTAAGATTAAATGATGTAACAAAGTCACAAGGCAGAGAAGAGTTTTACAACAACGGATAAAGAAGATAGTGCCCTATAATACCACTTGGAGTACTGTCAAATACAGATCTCTTTATTTGTTTGTCTGAATTAAAGTTTCACTTATCAGAATGCAACAAAAAAATTGGTAGATGACAGCACTTCTTCACTCAGAAAATGTGTTGTCCCTAAGGTCTGACCCACTAGAATAACAGACATGAGAAATTACATACTTCTCAGTCTAGAATTACCAGAAAAATAATCAACTGCTGATGCAAATCTTGAAAAATAAAAGCAGTAAAACTTTTGCCTGCTCTGCAATTCAGAGAGCTGCAGTCTGTCCTTCCCAGCACTACAACAATCCTCCATATATGCTGACCATAGCACTTGACAAGGAACTCTTTTTTGCTGTTAGAAAACTTCTGACAGGCTTTACAGCAAACTCCCATTACAGAAAAGCCTCATCCTCTCACACTGCTAAGCTTCTATCAGTAATTGTTCTTGAAATACTGAAAGACAGTAAAAAAGAAAATGAGTCCTGAGTATTTCCCAAAGTACCTATGGCCCCTGGCAGGACCCAAAGGAGAACACAGCCTGATAGTGATAGGATGAGAGAATGGCTTTAGGCTACAAGAGGGGAGATTTAGATTAGATGTTAGGGGGAAGTTCTTTATTCAGAGGGCGAAGAGACATGGCACAGGCTGCCCAGAGAGCTGTGGGCGTCCATCCTTGGAGGTGCTCGAGGCCAGGCTGGATGGGGGCCTGGGCCTGATCTGGTGGGGGACACCCAGCTCACGGCAGGGGTTGGGGCTGGATGGGCTTTAAGGTCCCTCTCAACCCAATCATTCTACAATTCTACAGTCAACCTGGTCACTCAAGAGGGCTATTGTTTCCTTAAGGACTCCCTGATTTACCATGGTGACAAATTTTAATCCTATTTCCAGATATTTATTTTAGGTAAGAGGTCACAAGAAAATTCTGGAAACCCTAGGTTTACTGTACATGTGGCTGTGAATAGGAAATGAACAGATTTAGGAAGCTCTCAAGGTGAGATTGTTCACACGGTTCACCTTTTAGTCAGATTTCACTTAGCTTACGGCTAAAGTTTATAACAATATTATTTCTGTTGATCTTCTAACTTCAACACAGAACGCGCCGGGTGCCACTCAGACTGAGCAGAACCACGCTGTACCTGCCGGGTCAACCTTAACACGTCATCGTGGTACTCATCTGAACTTCCACAAGCACAACCACCAGAGAGCAGCCCAACTGCAAAGGCTCTGCTTGGTCTCAGCTTGCATTTCACTGTTTAAACTTACAGCCCGTTCTGAGTGGAGTTTTCCCTGGAATATTCCGGCTGTTGGTGGTGTGTGTGGAGTTTACAGGCTGTTGGTGGTGTGTGTGGAGTTTTTAAGTACAATTTTGAAAGAAGACCCAAAGCTACTGCATTCTTGTGGAGGAATGAAGCTTGCAGAGAATATTTTACAGCTCTTAACAGTCTGGCTGGCTTTTACAGAGTGATTCCTCAGGAGCAGGGTGGCACTGAAAGACTTAAATACTGCAGACAGACACAGAAATATACTCAGTGACATTCATACATTCGTGCAGTAGAGCACACTGATGGTATCATTGAAAAAAAGGAGGCATGTGATAAGCCCAAATGCCACATACCACAACACTCTCTACAACTTCATTTCCACAAAATACAATCTGTTTCTCTATTTTGACTGTGAACCTCAATTAGCAAAATTTCTGCTTAGGGGAAAAAACAGCAGGTAACGGCTGATTTTAGCTCCTCAAGAAACTTCAGGTTCTGTTCATTAATCTGAATCCTAGTCCACAAACTTTATCACTTAATTGTGATTGTAAAATTTAATTATTTTATTTTGCATATAAAATGTGTTAAATTCTGTGCCAACACATCATACAAGATTCAATGTAAGAGAACTATTTACAGCCAAATTAAGCCTCTGAAGGTAATTATATATGAAAGGTGGGGTTGGCAGTACTAGCCGTTGCCAAGGCAGCCTGACACTTCCTGTTGTAAGACCATATTGTATATTCACTGTGTAACTTTAGTAAGATACACCGGAGCCAACTGTCAGATGTCCCTTTCAGATTCTGAGGTATTTTTTTATCATTCTTGTTCTTCAACAGAAGAAGAGATATCAGTGCCCTTTCTCCCCAGCAGTGTATGAAATATGGCACTTAACCTTTTTTCAAATGTGAGCTCATCGCCAATTTTCTCTGCAGACACAGCTTTTAGGACCTCAGCTGGGACAGCTGGGCCTGCTGATTTCGTCTCAGCTGCAGCCTCTCCATGCAGGTCACGTCCCATGTCTGCAAGTGAGGCATCTCCTTGCTGCCACTGCGTTAGGGATTTGGAGCTTGAACCTATCTGTCATGGCCAGAAGACACATACAGAGTCTCACTGACATGGGAGTTCTCAAGCACTGAAGTTTTTTCATTGACTAACAATTTGAGGTGGTCCCAGGGAGTCACGGAGCCCCCACTGTTCATGCTTAACTTGGTGGGAGCTGCAAGCAAAGAACTGTTCCCTTCCACTGAAGTTAGGACCCGACGTCGGTGAGTGGCAGTGTCTCCCCTCACCGCTGCTGATGAGAGATGTGGCTGTGCTGAGCAATGAGATCTGTAGCAAGGTACTTCCCTGTGAAAGGCAGAAGCTTCCAGCTTCCTGGGCAGGAAGGCAGCCATCCCAGAGCCTTTCTGTCTCACATGGATAGAACACCCCAAAAACCCAAGTCATGGAGCTGGCTCCCACTCTTGTGGAGCTAAGAAACATCCCCTTGTATTTCTCCTGAACTTCAAGGAGATTTAAACTGCTCTTCTGTAACCACCTTGCAAAAGACTAGCAGTGCAATGTGACTTTGGCTTTGGAGCCACTGCAACGTGACTTTAGCTTTCAAGTCATGCTTTTAAACTTGCACGAGCAAGTGAGGAGCTGTGGTAAGAATCCACTGACAGCAACAGAGTTCAGGGCACTCAGCAAAACCCAGTAAGAACCCAATAAATTACTTCTGTATGTATATTGCTAGGTATAGCTACAGAAATCTACATAAATCTTTTTATTCTTCTGTAAGAAGCATTAAACATAAAGATAGATTAAAATCTTTCTTTTTAAGAAAATAGTATTATGTATTTGGGATTTTGCAGCTAACTACTGATCTTTTAAAAAAAGGCATATGGAAAAATGTTAACCTTTTTAAAACCAACATGGCAATTTATTTCTTAAAAGAAAAAAGTGGCAGAACTTTGCATTATGGATCTGTGACCTTTAAATTTCTGTACCGAGAATTCAATTTTATTTTGCTTTAACATGCCATCCAGTGCTGGCGTAACATAAGATAAGATTCAGCTTATGAGGAATATTTACTTACAAATTAAATCCTAAAACAAAGAGTAAATTGTCAGATACCCTTTCCAGGTTTTCTTTCCCATCTTCTATCTACTTATATAGACAACAGAGCACTTCAACAACGTCAACAACTTTTTCTAAGTGCACTATAGCTACAGTTCAGTGATAATTCATCAAACACTAGGCTAAGGCATATGATTAACTGCCTGAGCTTGATGGCCTGTCCTTGCACAAACACCCTGCCTGCTCCCAAACCTGCAGTGCTGCATCTGAAACTGTTGCAGAAATAAAATTGACGTAAGAATCACACTACAGTTGTCTCTAAAGCCCATGAGATCTTACACAGCTTCAAATGGCTACAAAGCTCCAGGTGGCTGAAACCACTTGAAGGGGATGCAGAACAGAAAGCGCAGCTGGTTGGTTTCCCCAAATTACCTTGAATCTTGAAATACAAACTTACTATAAGTAAACAGTTAGTTAACTTGTTAGCAATGGTGTCATAGGTTCAAACTTCAAATAACTTCAGATTGATTTAGAAGACTATCAGAAGGCATCTAACATCTTTGCAAAACACAACTCATTAGATATATATACTGCATAGTGCAAGCACTTAGATTGTTAACAGAATTATACAGATATCTTTGAATCACCAATCTCTAAATTAACTACTTGATTCTCTTCACCAAAACAATAATGGCCAAAAGAAGTCATCATCTATTTCTTGTAATACTACTCCCCTCTGAGTATTTGAGAAAATCACACTATTTCGAGTCATATTTCAAATGCAATGTCTGCCTCAGCTGTTGTGTGTAACATATTCAAAAGATGAAGAAAACCATAAAATTGGTGACATATCTAACAGTAGGCATGTATCTGAACTAATTCGGGGATGGAATTCTCTCCAGACTCCATGAAATACAAGTCTCTCCAGACTTGATGAAATACAGCCTAAAGAATATTGAGAGGCCAGTCTAGGGATCTTCATCTGTCACTGTGGTTTAACTTGGCCTGTCCATCTAACAGGTAACTGTTTCCTTAAATTCACATTAAAAATAATGAATTCTGCTACTGCAGTCCTAAACCATAAAATTTCCTTCCTTCCTCCTTCCTTACAGTCCAAGACAGCATGTATTCCAACAAGCAAATAACTTGAACTTACATTTTTCTGAGGTTGGGCAATTTCTTGAAGAGTCCAATAGCTTCCAAAACAGAAATATCATTGTCATTCAAACGCCTGATGGGGAAAAAACAAAAAGACATTTAATGCTTCATAGATCTCTTTAGATATATCTCTGTGACATACAGGACTGTCACAAAGAGAGAATTATGACCTTTGTTAAACAAGATACTATCTGCCATCTGTCTCAGACTCCGAGAGTGATAAAAGTTGTAAAAGCTCAGGATGCTTTAAGAGCGTATTGCCAAAGGACCGTGTCAGAAAGCCTTCTTTCAATGCACATGATAAGGGATCATTAACTTTAACCATTAAAAGGCTTTGTTTGCCTGACTAAACCTCTCTCATACATCTTGTGCAGGAGACATGCAATTGGAGATCCGGTCAGCGCAAATGGAAGTGATTTGATATCGAGTTATCTCCAATCAAAGTCCACTGGTCTTCAAAAATAATGCAAAAGCCACCATCCTGGAAGGCTTGGGGTGCAAATTCTTTCTCTGATGTCACTCAGTTCTTCTCCATAGAGACTCTTCTGTGTTTCTGGATGTCTCCTATATTCTTCTATCTTAGGTTCAGAACAACAGTTACTGGGGGTTCATATACTGCACCGTAAGTACAATTAAGAGTACAGTAACAAAAAAAGATAATTATGTTTGAAGGGGCTACTCATACAATAATAGAACCAGATTCTTAAGTCATCATGTAACTTAAAATGTTATTTTTAATACTCTCTTTAGCATTACACTAAGATTCTAATTCCTAAGAATTTCTAAAAGAAGCTATGTTTCATAAAACTTCTTAGAAAGCTTAACAAAATATTAGTTTTAGTGATCATTTCACCTGGGTAGCAAGCAATGTTGAGGTGGAATGAATTCCTGATCACTTCTTAAACAAAAACACCCAGATGCAAAGGCATGAAAGGTCACAGGAAGAGGAACCATACAAATGGCTCTTGCTTAAGCCATGTGACAAGCCAGCATCTCAGGAAGACACAGAGGCAGGTGATGCACAGGGCTGTGGCTCCTTTCTCATGCCTACACGTAGCATAAGAGCTAAGGAGGTAAGAGAGCTGTGGTGCTCCTTTGAAATAAAATTAATCTATCCTGTTCTACATGGGGATCGAAGTAGAAGGTGCCTTGAATTGGTGATTCCCTTATAGAGCCTTTAAAACTAGGGGCACTAGCATGCCCTACCGAGCACACCCTGGAGAGGCAGCACTTACAGATCAGTAGTATATTCAGGGAGGTGGCTGGGTAATCGGGTGAGCTTTTGGTTGGAGCAGTCCACAACTGTTCCCTCACAGCGACACTTCTCAGGACAGACAAGATCCATGAAACACTTCCCAGTGAATTTACTTCTGTAATCCTCTGACCCTGCAATAAATGGAAAATATACTCCAGCAAATAGCTCCTGATAACTGCAGCAATCAGAGATCTTATGGAATCGGTTTTCAACATTGCCTCCTGTCAGCTGCAAGCTCCTGCACACAACTTTAATATTTGCCAAAGGTTTTTTTCAACACTTTTTCAAATGACTCCCAAGACCAGCCTCTGGTTTTTCACTCTTCCCTTGATAGATTAATTTCTTGTCTATCTAACAAGCATACCTGTTCAGGTATCTTTTTTAAAATGCCTAATTAGCTGCTGGGGTCTGCTTCAAGGAAGCTTCAGCAAAGTCACCTTTTCAGATTTTGTCCTTAATCCAGCAAGTACAAAAAGGGATCACATAAAGGCAGGAGTTATCTTGATGTATTCAAATGACAAATTTTTATAATTAAGTCATTAAAACCCCAAAATTTTCAAACCTCAGCTATTAAGAGTTATTTTAGAGAGTAACCTTGTATAAAAGAACCTTGTCAGTTTTCCAACAATTAGATACCTTTGTTAACCATGTTAAACAATCAGCAGAAGAAAGTAATAGCACTTTAAATCATTTTCATTTTAATTAAGGAATGGGGAAACCATACTTTGTGAGAAGCACTCCCTCATGTACCATTATACCATGATTGCCAGACCTCTTTGGGTAGGTTTTTTTGACCCAATCTAATGAAATGCTTTTCCAATTAGGCTCAGTGAACTAATCTGTCCTTTTCTGGTTTGGTTTTTCTCTTTTAATAACAGCAGGTTTGAAATTTGATCTCCGTGTTTCAAGGAACCAGGAGCATTAATAAATGTGTATGTAATCAAAGTGCTGCCAAGACAGACCCCACCACGCAATACCTGCCCACTCACTTCATATTTCACAATGGAAACTCCAGAATTGTCTCAGGAACTTTGTGCAAAGTCCAGTGATCATAACTGCAAAAAAGTATTTTTAACTTTTCCAGAGCCTTAACAGTCAGTTTCAGGGCTTTCTCAGGAATGGCTGGAGCAAGTTCATATTTTAAAAAGAACCTTAAAACATCAATAAAAAATTAAACTTCAGGTGACATTTGGTTTTAGAGACTTGCTGACACTCTTCACCTGCTTTCCTTTTCCAGACTGATAATACACCAGTGCTTATTTTATCGATGTGTACTATTTTTTTTGTAAGAAAAAAGGAATCATGTAAAATCACTATTATTTTAACTTGTTATGCATTACCTCCACAGGCAAGCAATTCTGTAGACAATCTAATATTTTGATTCTACAGACACACTTGGGATTAGTCTTGTAATTCCAAGCTAGATTATGAGAAACATTACATTCAGCTCTGTACAATACCGCTTTTGTGGTGCTAAATTCTTGCAGGTTATCATGGTTCTTGTAAATTACACATCTAAAGTGAGACTTGACTACCACTTTTTAGCTTGATGGCACAACACTTGAAACATTAGGACCACTGGGCATTTCAAAGTATTTCAAAAACACTAAACCTTTCTTCATACCACCATCATTTAAATTCTATCTTTTGGGAAAAATAAAATTCTGTCTTGTGGGAAAATTAAAAAAAAAATCTTATTTCCAGTCCTAAAAATTCCAGACTTGGCAGCCAGGATAAAATGTCAAATGATTAACATACAATATATTGATTACAAAACCATACAGCTAAATGTTCCTTCTATGAAGCAGTAGTTTTGGCTGTTTATGATTCCTTGAAGCAAAGCCAAAGATGAACAGCTATAAGGATTAGAGGTTATCAAAACTGCTATGACTATATTATACCTTAAAAAAAAACAGCAAAATTTTTCAGTGATTGGAAAGTGCCTTGGAAATCCTCAAATTAATCCTTGAACAAGCAATTCTAATTTTCATTGTAAAAGCATTCTTTGAAAGAATAATCACAACCATCACAAAGTTACACAGGGTAAGATTTTATTAAGTGTAATTTTTTGTCCATTTATGGATACAGGATGAGAAAGTGAGTGGGATGTTTTGTGAAGGAGAAAAAGGTGCACATAACATCAGAAGGTGACAACTGTTTTTTTTTTTTTTTCTTTTTTACCACATTTTGACTTAGCAGACTCACTCTTCTGATGAGGTACAACCTCAGTCATCATGAGATGCTGTTGCCATGTTGCCATCCATCCACTGCCCCCATGCTTGCAGCAAGGAAAAGCCCTCAGCTCAGCAGGAGAGGAAGGGACCTTCATACTTTGCTTTCTTTCTGATTTTGTTTTACTTTATAAAAGTATTGTATAAAATAAAGGTTCAAATAAGAGTTACCCAGGTAGGCACAGTCAGAAGTAATCCATGGCACAGATATGCTCAGCAAGTACTTAGTCATCCATTAGGCAGTGAGAAAGCACCTGCCAAAGACTAGATAAAATTTACTATTTGACCTGAGCCTTGAGGTCACTTGGACAGGTGGTTGCTCTATTAAGATATTCCCATCTGGGATACTAATGTGCAATTGAGCCATCTGCTTGCAGAGTGGTTAGGTACACATACCCATTTGTACGCACCAGGCTTTATCACTGTACTGCTGCAGGGCTCTGAGTGGATATGACAGGATTCAGGAAGCACCATTAAATGTTGCACGCGCCTAGTGCTTCTTGCATTTCCTTAAGTCACTGCGGAAAGCCATGGAAAAGAGATGCACAATGTGCACAGAGCACATACTCGACTTTCTTTTAGTATTCCAGAGCAGCCATTTGGTCATTTTATTATACTTGAAAGAACAAGTGCAGTGTAGATTAGAGCTCCGTGAGCTGAATGTGAACCATGGTCAGGGAGTTTCCAGTAATTTCCAAAACTAAAAACATTCTTTTACATGCGTAACATGAGGAGTCAAGGCAACAGCAAGGCCTGTTTTTTATTGAGGGCAATGGTGTTTATCTGAACTGCTAGTTACACTGATAACATTTTATCTATGTGACACCATTGCCAGGTACCAGAGCATTCTAATTCATACAGTATCACAGAGCAAAACCACATGCCATTTTATAGAACAGTGGTATTATGATAAAGAATCGCCACATTTCCAAGTGCTCACATGTTTTAGGTGCTTTTCTCATACTCACACAGAGAAATCAAGCAGCACAGATGAGCAGCTTTTTGTCATATTGTAAGCAACTGCTTAGCAAACCCAATTTCAGTTTTTAAAACTGAGCAATTCCAAAAGGATTCAAAAAGAGTGCTGGATGATCTGCTCTGGAAAAAAATCAAGTGCTTTTTTTTTTTTTTTTCCCAGAGACTTGAAACTTGACCTGATATTTTCCTTCTAGAAAACATGGATCCAACCTGTCCTAAATTTGGCAAAAATAAGATCACAGACATCGCTGCGTCTAACACTTGGCCAAAACCCCAGGAATCCTGCTGACACTCAGTTCTTCACTTAATCACTTGATCATAATTCTCATATGTTTTCAAGAAAAAAAAAAGCAGGAAGTACATAATTTTACATAATTTTCCATCCAGAGAGTTAATTCTTATCTGTAATTACAGAGAAAATCTAAGAATTGCAGATGCCCTCCTTTCAATGGCTCCACAACAGATACGTCGCTGCTCTGCAAGACAGGGCAGTATTTCCATACAAGAAAACTTCATGAAATAAGTGTAATAATCTCTGCTTTACGTGGGGGAATGTTAGGCAGAAGTACGTTAAAGGTCTTACCCATGCTGTCTGATCCAAACAGGCTCACATGAGTATGTTGACTCAGCTTTGTGCTGTGTGACTACTGGATAACCGCTCTCACACAGGCCGCATTACCCGTGTCATTTCACGATAAAAGATAATGCTTTGCAGAGTCTTCTAAGGTTCTTTTGCAGCATAGATCTTCACAATGAAGTGCCAGCACATTAAGACTGCTCAAATCAGGTCCAAGGTTACACTAAGCATCAGGCATCTCATTACACAAAATGAATCCAAAGTGTCCCACAAGCCGAAGGACTCACAGGATAGCTCAAATAGAGAGATGCAGTTTATATTATTTATAAGTTGACAAAAAAGATTTTTCAACTCCGTAGTTATGACTGGAGCCACCTCTGAAGCAAATTCACCAACAGGATGCTAATTTGTTCATTCTAAGAGCAATTAAACAGATTAATTACTTGGAAACGGTTATTCTGCATGCAAGCCCTTTGGAAAGTCTGACCCAATTGTCACTAGGGGCCCCCGTGCAGTCCCACAGGTGCTTGAGGGTCTGGGCAACCAACACACATCATCTTTTTCACTTTTCCTGTGAGAAAAGGGGAATCTCTCACCTTTTGATGCTTCTGAAAACAGCAGAAGTATCCCAGCATGCCATGCGGCAGGGAGTATGCAGCCTTCCATGGTGCTTGACAGAACCATGTTCAATTTGTATTGTTCTACCACATGGTTAGATCAAGCACAAAGGAAAACCCCATGAACAGCCAGAGTCAGAGTTAGGCAGCGCCAAAGAGAGAGGAGCGTTGAGAGGAAGCAGCATGGAGAAGCACAAGCTGAAGGTTCACTGAGAGCTGCTCTCCACTTCACCCATGCAAAAAGGTGCTGGATACAAGAGGTCATCCTTTATGCTACAGCCGCAGGAACACCCTGGAGCACAATCGGGGTTAGTGTACAGAACAGAGCCCGGGCGGATTCAGAGACAGAACGAGTATGAGAGAAACTGCTACCAAAGGACTGCAAACATCTTCTTCGAGGAATTATGTGCAACTCCCACCACGCACAGAACGGCCTATCTATGCTGCTCTTTATTAGCTACTTACACTCTCACGGTGCCTCCTTTCAGCATAAATCCCATTTTAGTTTGCTCCATCTATTTAAATCCAATCTTAGAAATACTGCACCTCAGACCAATAATAGCAGAGCTGATGGTGAACCTCTGGCACCAACCCCCCGGCTCCCCCTGAGCCAGCTTTCAGCTCCCAGCAGCCTTCCAAGCCAGTGGCACTTACACTGACAATCTGTAATTAACACTGCTTGCCTTTTTTTTTTTTTTCACTGCACTTTGTAACTTGGTACATGGTAGCACACACATGCCACTAAAGACATAGTAAGGCCAACAGGAGTATTTTGTTATTCTGTTTCTCAGCATAAAATTTGTTTTTTCTTTTCTATGTCCCTGATTATTTCAAATGGCTTTGCTTACTGTAACTCATTCCTGCAGCTTTGATATATAAAGTAGGGCATTCCATTATGGCTTGACTGCTCCCACTGAAATAAAACTCCCATTGACTTTAATGTCTGCAGAGCTGTGCTGGTGGAGAGTGCTTTTGAAAGTCACACCTCAAATGTTCTCGAAGGCTTCGTGAGTGAGAGGAAGTGCCTGTCCTCTGCAACTGCTTACAACATTTTGCTGGACTTCAACGAAGGTCAATGCTTGTGCCTTGGAAAAATAAAACGGCACTTTCACTTTCCCTAGTAAGGGCTTTGTGTTGCCCAAAGAACAAAGTCAGCATCAAGGAAATTATTCATTGCCCACAGAGAGAACAACGTGAGCACTTGGGCAGAGATGAGAGATAACAGAGCAAGGGGCTCTGCTTCATTTTGCACATTTTGCTGAGCACCAGCATTATTGTGCAGAAAGCCAACACACAACTACTGGTAAACTCCATACACTAAGCACAGGGTTAACTCAGCCACCTCACACTGTGGTTTGTTTCCTTAACAGCACTGCAAGTAAGACAAGCAGCTTGTGGGGGAACCTAACAGTAAACCTTCACTCTCCACAAGCAGCCAAAGCAGTCACAGCTCTAAATGACATAAAAGTTGGATCATTTATTGTCTTTTGTTACCCATGCAAAATGGCACCATGAGCATTATTATTAATTTTTTCTATGATTTGTTCAAAGTATCCATAACTCTGGAGTCCATATCCCTTTTATATAAAAATTAGTCATATGATTGGCATTTCTGCTAGTAATTTTGTATGTCTCTAGCAAAGCAGGGTTCAGAGTTTCATATCTTTGTTTCTATACCTGTTTAATAATGCAGCAATTCTGGCATTCTTCAAGTAAGTTCATCATGGCATTGTGTTAAGCAATGGGAAGTAAGCTCACATCTTCCACAGACTTGTCTAGTATATGCAGATTTTCAGCATAAAGTGGAATATCTGTAATAAACTCAGTCACTTCAGTGCCAATGAACTCTTTCAGCCCTACTGGAAACAAATGTGGTCACAGACCTGCAAACATCTTCCTGAGCAACCCCTAGAGGGTATTTTGAAAAAGTCTCTATTCCACTGCTGCGCTAATTGAACACTGCTCTCAATAACCTCCCAACTCATCATCAGCTGCATCCACTAGAGGCACCGGCACACAAGGAAAGGTCTGCCAAAACCCTAATTTACATTCCCCAAATATGAGAGGTGAAATACTCCACAAGCATATTTTGGCCTCTCTGTTTGTTGCAGACTATTGCAAAACATATGCAGGAATATAGCTTTTCTCCTATTTATTTCTTTCTTTGGCAGATGGAGTAGAAAGCAGGGAAGCACGCTATTTTGTGTTAGGCACAATAAATAATATTTCAAAAAGCAATTCCAAAAGCCCTTGCATGTATACAAGGTTATTCTGCATAAATGTTTGCAACAAATCATTGAAACAGGAATGATAGTATCCCCATATATTTGCCAGTTCTCATTAAAAACAAACAAATAACAATAATACAAAAAACCCCAAACCACAAAACTTTAGATATGGTCTACAACAACTGTTTGGTTATCAGTCATTGAATCTGCTATTACTTAGGAAATCAGATCCAGGACCCTATTTCTAACTGTCCCATCATAATACTTCAGGACACTGCTGTAGTCTCAAACAGTCAGATGAGAATTTACTGTCTCAAACATTCTTGCAATGGTTTTAGCTGACTGGCTCTCTTCATGCCAATGTCTCCAGTTATGTTCTTTATCCTCTTCATGTCACCGTTACACACACAAAAAAGTGATAAATTTGCACCTCTGGTGAGTGCCACTCAACTTAATCTCCAAACACGCAACGGCAATGTGATTTTTGCCACACCTCTTGGTACCCAAACCCACCAGAAGGGACCACTTCTAGGAGGGAGAAGAGAACAAGAAGAGAAGAAGCTGTGCCCCACCGCAGGCTCTGAGGTGCCCTAGTTACAGAAGCAATCACTCAGCTTCTGCCATAGCTAGGGGAGACGTCTCCCGAGGACAATTCAGATCTCAAATGAGGAATCCGTATCTGTCTGTATTCCACACATGGGGAACCTAGGACAGCTGTATTACCTGCATGCCCAAGTGATAGGGATGCATCTGTGACTTGCCATTCCTTCTCTTTATTGTCTCTTTACTATAATTGCAAATAAGGACGTTGGCTGGTAACAAAGCAGTTCAGATGTTTAGTTTTTTGAAGACTACTTCAACTTCCAAATAAAATGAAGCCTTCATGTAAACCTTTTGAGACCTTTCATTTTACTTATTAAGAACCATGCTCTCTGCCAAGCAGTCCCACCTACTCTATAGCGAGCTTATTCTTCCCTGAGTAAAACACCTTCCATTCTGCCTACATCCCCCTCTGCTGGAGTGCAGGAAACCTTCACCACTTTGTTCATCAGATGCAAGTGAATGGTTCATGGGACTGGCATGAATAATAATACAGAGATCTGTAAAGCTATCAAAGGTTTACAGAAAATAGGGCTATAATCAGTATACAGTACAGCCAAACTACTTTTTTGACAGGAATATTTCTCTGCGAGGGAATTCAGCTCCATACTGCTAGCCAGAGCAGTCAAGTTGTGTTCCCAATGACTTTAACTTCATAAAAATGTAAGGCAAAACAAAGCTCAAATACACTCAATTACAGTGAGCAGTGAAGATTTCATGTTGATAATTATGAATTAAACACGAGATTTAATCTGCTGGTGATTTGTTGTTGTTGAACAACCTTCCATTCAGACACAATTACCCTCATGCACAACATATCCTCAGTTCTGCTACATTCATTCTCTGCAGCTAATTTTGCCGAGTCTTTGTGACTTTTCAGAAACAAACAAACAACAGCAACAAAAGAGAAAACTGAACCACAGAGTGTTTTTTAGCTGAATTAAAACAAATTTTAAAAAAAGTAAAATCTGAGTGCTGTTAGTTTTCCAGTTGTCCAGATCACAGGCAAGTGCTACATATTCTTTCCACTCATGCTCAAGCAAATCCCTGGTGAGAAAAAGTGCCAGAGCTTGGCCTCAGATCTCCTGCACATCCTGTGCAGTGCTGCCAACGCCCACCACTGCCACCCCCAGCACGGACAAACCCACGAGCTGACAGGGGCTCGTGCCCACCCAGGCAGGAGCTGCTGGGAGACCAGGGCAGGGCTAATCACCTCCTATCCCCCCCCCCAAGCATGTGTCACTGCAGCACTGTAGCAAAACAGACGAGCAGGTGGGTATCAGTGCTTTTCACCAAACAGAAAATGCTAAGGACAGCAATATGCCTACAAAGCCTGTAAATGACTATTTGCTTACTAAAAATGGAAGGAATTTGCAAAGCTGTCATTGGAGTGATTGGCAAATTATGGGAACAACTGAGAGTGTTTCAATCAGATAAATTATTTATGTAAGAACTGGATGAAAATCACTTGCCTTTCACGACTTTTAAACACTGGTTGAGGAGTAATAATACACTGCACCTTTCATTTTGAGAGCTCCAAGAGCTTAAATGTTTACATATCGTAACAGCAGAGAACTGGAGAACCTAGAGAGAACAAGGGACAGGAAACACACAAGCTGCCACAGGGACTGGACAAAAAGCCCTAATGTGCAGTTTCCTTCTGACTGGGAAAACTGTTCACTGCAGTTCTACACTTCTAAGGCTGAAACATGCACAAAAAAAAGAGGATGATATTTCAGGTGATCACAATTAATAGGAATTCTGTTCCAATGTAGACAGGTAACTCAGAAGATACCAATATGTATGAACACAGAGACTGGAAAAGATGCATAAGGAACTAGGAGGAAAACTGCAATTCCTAAGACGACGGTTTATGAAACACCTTCGAAAAAGATGAGTGAACAAACAGCAATACATACTCTGCTGCACTGCTACCTAATAACAGAGATACGATGATACAAGAGATACTATGCTAGCTGTAAACATGAATGCTCTGGATCTGTATGAACAGCAGAGGCTGACTTTGATTTGGGTTGGGTTAAAAAGAGGCAGCATCCAAAAAGGAGAGAATTGTGCTGGCAGATGGTTCATTGTCCTATTATTCTGTTCTATTATTCCAGGTGCCTTTGACTTGTACAGCACTATCTGGAACTGAAGCAATTAAAGTCAGACAAATACAATGTATGTCTCAATGAAAGAGGGAGCAAGAAGACAGGTTTACTTCTTAGTACTTCTAATAGGAACCCCATTTCTAAGATTTTTCCTGCTAAGAATTATAAGATAAAAAGCTTTGGTGATGTGATGGTCATATATACGTATCTGCTTTCATCACTATCAGAAATGGTCTACGTACGTACAGCAGGTAGAACTTTCACCACTTTTAAAGTATACAATACACTGAAAAACACAAATATATTGCAGGGAAAAACAGATATACAGCTGAATACATGAGCAGCCCTCTGTGAAATCTATTTCATACAGTGTCACACAGCAATCAAGAATCCTGCCAACTCTTGAAGTGACAATAAGCTACCACAGAGACAACACAATCTGCTCATAGATTCATTTCCCTTCCTCCTAAAGCCCAGTGCTGCTTTAGAAAACAAAACTGCTGTGTAGCGAACTTAGTCAAATCCTACTGGTCAAAGATTTTTGTCATTCTTTCTCCTGTTCTTACTAAAAATAGGAACCTTCTGTGACCCAAGGCTAGCAAGTCCCATTGGATCTTTAAGTCACAGCAGGCAGATACAGCCAAAAAGAAAATTACCATCAGAATCTTATTGCTGCCATTGAAAAATGGCAGTACTTCCATTTTCAAAAGACAGAATTTTCAGAACACAGAATTCGTTACAGTTCATTTCTCTGATTTCTCTTTCGAGAACAACCCCTTTTTTTTGTCTCAGATTCTGTAACTGTGGGGAGAGTTAAGTAAGGGGGAGGCTTATTATTATTTTGGTACATCACGTTAAATGGAAGGCAGAAAAACACAAGAAATAGCATCTATTGCAATTTGAGGCTTAAACACATTAGATAGTAGATCAAACAGCTTTGCCCGTCTCACAGCCCTGGGCAAAAACATGTCCCTTTCCCTGCTGTTCCTTCATTTCATGCTATAATGCTTCCAGTTCTCATTTTAAAAGGAATTATGTACATTACCTACCTGTTGCACAGAACCTACTTCCTATGGCTACTCATAACCTCTGCAGATGTTGCTCCATCATTATCAGTAAAAGTTTGAGTCATGTTGTTCAGAAAGGAAATAGTGTCTGGGAAAAGTGCCTTATGATGAATTAAAGGAGAAGGCATGTTCTCCTTGCTAAAGACAACCTAAAAGGATGGTTGGGAGCTGGAATAAAACCTGAAGGAAACAATATGCAGAACAAAGTTTTCTAAATTTTTTTCTTTTGGCTGTGCTGCATAGTTTTGTCTTCACAATTACACACAATTAATTGAATACAGTTCTATTCACCTCATCCACATTGCTGAATGTGCACTCTTGATCTTACCTTCACCTTTTCAAACTAACACAACTTCAAACATCTCAGCTCTTCCTCCCCATTCCTGCTCTTCTATTCTTGTACAAAAAGCACGTCCCTGTCTTCTCTAAATGCACTCAACAATCATAATTTTCCTATTCATTGAGCAAAAGATGTAAAAATGACACGGAGAATCCCACAGCCAGAAGGTCACTGACAACTTAGTAAGCATTGCCATCCCAGTGGGAATGTGGAGGCTCGTTCCTGGGTAACACAAAGCACTGCTCAATGGCCTGCCTTTGAATGATGAAGATTCATACCTCATGGACTTTTCTGCACAAAGACATGCTGTGTTAAATCCTGTGATCAAACATATTCCTCAAAATGAAAACATGGAAAATTCCTGCTAAATGCCAAGTCTTCAACATCCATGATTCAAAGGGACAACATGAGCAGAACAGGTGCCAAGGATGTCTGCTCTCTGGATTGATTTACAAACTAAGATACTTCTGAACAGTTGGACGCTCCCCCTGCTCCGTGTGAGCAGACAGTGAGTCGGGTTCAGCGTATCTCAACGCCATCTGGAAACTCTACAGGCAAGGATAACTCCTCTACTGAGCTTTTCAATAGAATTAGCTTTCATCCAGTTGAAATCTTTGTTCTGAAGCTGTACAATCCCTGCCCTCCTCCTTCATAAGTCAGGTTTATGCCTTTTCCATGTGGTTTTGATATACTTACAGAATTGGAGAGCAAGGAAAAAAACAGCCTAATGCCTTAAGGAAAGGACTCCCAAGATAAGAACTCACACAAAATATTATTCTCAGCATCACCAGGTACAGTGTTCTGCATTGTTGCTCTTCTCAGCTATGACCTTTCATAAATGATATCAGATGGTGTTTGCCTTATCCAATAGACTGTGCCGTTGTTCAAGGCATGCATGCACATACATAACATTAATTTCTCTAGCCTATTAATAAAAGCAGAAAGTAACCATGGCAAATTGGATACAGATTTATACCGATCTGTTTCTGCAGTCTACTTTCTTTTCTAAATTATATTTATGCATTTTCAAGTTTTTTAAAAGATGAATATTACCGACTAATTAACTTGTTACTATGATAGACATAACCCAAAAACCTAGATGCAAGTAATTTCAATTCCAGTTATAAATTGTGTGGCTTGAGTCACAAATGATTGAAGACTTTAACAAGCATGCCCAAGACAACCTGACTGCAAATGAAGTTATCTTTATTTTATTTTCCCCATAAAGAGAACGTTTAGCTCAGCACATTGCTTGCACAGATACCCAAAGCACAATAGCTTGTTTTGGGCTGCTGCCATTCAGTTTCGTGCTGCATCCGCATCTAAAGTCATTAATCTTTTACCACCAGGAACACAATTAATCTTGGTTGTTGGAGTTTTTCATAGGGAAAAGACAAAAATCATAGTCATTTTTATAGAAAACACTGCAAGGTACTCCATCAATAACAGTCATTTTTCTTCTCAGTATATACTAATAGATTCCCTCACTGAAACCTGCTTGTCTTAACAGTAAACAAGAAATGCAATGATCTGAAATACATATAAACCAACCAGTAGAAAAAAAACACATGAAAAAGCAGTCTGCTCCGTTGTGCTGTGCATGGCAATAAATGTCCATTTACTGTTAGCTGCACCATAAATAAAGAACAGACAGGGCTGAGTAAAAGGTGTTTATGTTACTTTGGAGGTTATTTTTCAGGTGGAAACAATTTTTCATCTAGCTCACAACAAAAAATCTTTGCACAAACTATGATAAAAGCTGTGATTCAAAACTTAATAAAGACAAAAATCTTACCAACTTTGATGAGTTTTACTTGAATTAATGCATGATACTTGTAAAAAAAGAAAATCTATGACAATTTACAAACGGATGCCAACCCCTCAACTCCAGCTTCACTCGCATCCCAGGACAGAAGTGCCCTCTGCCAGCTGTGTAACAGCCTCACCCATGCGGCTCTCAGTCTTTCACATCTGAGAATTTACTTGAGCTCAGCTATGATTAAGGTCATTAAGACTTCTACCTGAATACAAAATGAAAATCTACACAGGTTCCACACCTTCAACATATGACATTTGCCATAAATTCATATAAATCTTTGTTTTCTTCAGACAGTTTATAAATTAGCAATTCTTTCAAAATTAAACACCACAAGCTTTTTTCTTTGCTTTGTTTTTAAGGCAGCTATAAGCTACCTTTTTTTAAAAAAAAAAAAAAAATCCATAAGGTAATTGGCTTTCTGAAGACCTAACCGAATTTTCCAAATTTAATTTTAAAAGATGCTCCATAATATCCATTATAGCAAACGCTGCCCTGCAGATTCGATTAGTAGGCTCTCTGGACCTGCTTATTTCTGAATTGAAAGTGCAGTACAGCCTGGATAAATGAATTACCTGAGCAGCGGAACTTCTTGCTCTTGATCTGGCTGATTCGTTTGTTGGCAAGGCGACGCGGATTGCTGCATCGAGCGCCGCTGGTTTCTATCGGATTATCCTGCAGGTAATCAGCCAGCCACTTCAAATGGCAGTCGCACACAAATGGATTCTGAGCTAAATGTCTGAGAGAAGGATGGGATGTTTAATCAGAAGTGACCTGTGACACTGTACTCCATCACTGTTTTTCACAAATGCAAACCTGAAGAGTAGAGTAATTGAATAAGCTTCCAAAAACCCAGGCCTGGAGGAAACCACAGAGCTTCGCATGAATGGGAGAATTCTGTGAGCGATCACATTTCGTAGCTCATTAAGCCTGTTGCAAGCTCTTTCATGGAAGAAACAAAAATTAATATAGCAAAGCCTGCTTTAAAGGACAGAGACCGACTGTCTACAATGGCCAGTGTTATCTCCTGAAAGCTTGATATGACGAACTGCGAGAGAAATGCACCCTTTCAGATGCACCTGACCTGAGAGATCATTGTGTACCTGGCTTTCAAACAAATTTTATTGGCAAGCTCAGTTTTCTAAGGATCAAAATGTAAATATGTAAATTGCCTTGGACCCGTGGGCAAAGCCAGATGTGATCCAGAGGTCTCTTCTCAAGAGTGAAATTGATACTTGCATATAATCATCATGCCTAATGGCATTCCCCTTGCATGTATTTCTGCCTGGACCAGAAATTCTTAGTTTGAGAATGAGTTGTTTAAAAAAGGTAAAACTTGACTCTATCCTTTACCAAAATTTGCACATTTCCCAACAGTTGGAAATAGGCACTATAGCACACTTTTCAACTGGATAGTTAGACTTCCTACATAGAAATCCTCTGAAGTTTCTTGGAGGGAAAAATAATTTTGCTGCTGTTTTTTTTGCTGTCTTTTTGCTTAACAAAGTTGAGCAGCATATCAGAAATGTGTCAGGTCTTACTCAGAGCTTGATTCTGATGTCAGTTAAATTAACTTGCACCCATCCCTCTAATTTCCAAGGAAGCAGGATAGGGCTCTCCAATAACTGGCAAAAGAGTAAAAGAGAAATGTTTAAATTTGGGTTTGGACAGAGGTATAAAATTATAACCCTACAAGAACTCTGCTCTGCGATTGCAAGTGTATTTTTCCTACTTGGAGGAACTATGTACGTTTCTGTTTGGAGTTACATTTATGAACTGTCACTTAATAGAATAAGTACAAAATACAACAGGGCAAGGGCTGTGCTGGAGTGAGAAGTGAAAGCGTACATAGCAGAAAGTGCCTCAAGAAACTAAAGATTACTGTTGTAGTGAAGCCAAGCCATTCCTGCTGTGAAAGGTCCAGAGAGCAAGCACGTTAAGCATATGACACAGGACATGGACTAGTTTTGATCCTCTATAAAAAAGGTAGAAAATGGCAATCACCTGCAGTTATAAAAATAGGAGAATGAATCAAAAGATTTCTTGAAAGAGCATCTCTCTGTGAAGCAGCAAGTCCATTCCTAAGTAACGGCCATCAGCAGTGCCAATAAAAAGCCCATGGAAACCAAGGAAAAAATCTTCTATCTTAGAGAATGTTACTTGTTTTTAACTAGACAAATCTTATGTATGTCTGTAATTGAACCTTCTCTGTCATTCTTGTACCTATGCACACACAGCCTGACAACTGCTGTTGCAGGAGACAGTGTGTGTCCATGTGGTTGGGGTGGGGTTTGTACCTGATTATTCAATGGTTGGCAGAGATACGTACTGGTTGGGTATCTGTCGGAAATCAAGGTTGTGCTCATGGATGCCTGAGGAGGTAGCAGGCAACCTGCTGCCAGGAATCATCCATATTCATTCATTTATATGTGAATTAAACCAATTATAAAACTAATCTGGGCAATGCATTTCCAGTATTAATATATGTATGTGTGTATATGCTTGTCTACACATAAAGAGGCTTATACCTACACACACACACATATATAAAAACACACATACACAACATTGGGCATGAGGAGGTTGTTTCTTGTTGTTCATTCACATCACGCTGCCAAATCCAGTTCTGAAGCAGTACTATTAACTTCTTATCTTCCTACTCACAGCTGTAGGATGAGACCTTCCTCTGTAAAGTATCAAGCCATTTCTGCATATTTGCTCCCAGTTTTGCATCCGAATGCTCCTCTCTTAACGATTCCAATCCAAAGATTCTCAGAAAATGTTTAGTGGATTTTTTTAATGTTTTAAATAATACAATGCACTGTTTCCCTTGAGCTGAAATATCATTTCAGAAGTCATGAACAGCACAGCAGAACCCAGTCCCAGTGAGCAGATACATCAACTCAGCAGCTCATTAAAAACTGCTAGGCAATATTTTTAACAGAATCTGCTGTTCATATACTGTGCAGTCAAATTTGTGTATTATCTTCCAACAAACAGTATAAATGAATACATACAGTATCTTAGTACATGGATGGCTTTTTGATTACTAGGGGCAGGCTGTGTTGACACGTATCTGTGCTGAATTCATGCAATAGTTCTCTTTTTCTTGCTCCTTTTGTTTCTGTCAGAAAAGGAGGGGCTGCTACCTTGGTGTCTCTTCCAAATTGGCTTAACATCAGATGCAAAACCTTTACAAAGTCAGGCGACATCTTTGGGGAAAAAGGGAGAGCTGTCATTTCTGATATGCTTGCATACTCACAGAGTTTGGATCGATCGGAGAGGTGCAAAGAGCCCCTTGCTGATGGTCTGCAGTTTGTTGTCATAAAGAGATAGCAGTTTGAGATTATGCAGACCTTGGAACGTGTTTACCCTCAGGCAGTTGATCTTGTTGGCATTGAGAAGCCTGAAAATGGAGGAAAGGTTTATAATTCATTAATCTTATAATAATCAAATAAAGATAGACTGAAGTTTGGGGTTAAATCTAAAAAAATATCAACACGGTCATCAAAGCCACCTCACATTTAAACGTCTCCATTTGCCTGTTACATTACAAAGGTGAAAAAAACAGACAACATTAGTACTCTTATAGTTGGAAGAATATGCAGACATAGAACAGTGCTAGTTAACATCAACTACACAGATTTTTTTGTCTATAGCTGGCAGCTGTCGTAACTCTAACTGAAATTTCTGAAGGTTGACATCTTGTGATAAGCAGGGTTAATTTGATCATGGAAGAACAGAACACATGATTCTCCTCAGAGACAAAAAGAGAGAAATGTAGGGTCTGGACTAAAACTTACTGAAAAGCAACTCATTTCATGCATAAGGAAGAAGTGGGACAGATTAACCAGAGAAGCTGTGCCATCTCCATCACTGGTTTTCAAGATGAAATCAGATAAAGGCATGAGCAACCTGCTCTGACCTAGTGAGCTGACTTTGCCTTGAGCAAAGGTTCCTAAGTTTTATTGACTAGTGATTGCCTGAGGTTCCTTTAAAATTCCACCATCCTACGATTCTATGAAAATACTTCAGTCCAGTTATGTCAGATTTCTGTGCAGCTTTGGAAAAGCAGCACAAAGATACTTTGACATCCTTTA
The DNA here is from genome assembly GCA_013396635.1 of Penelope pileata. Lineage (NCBI taxonomy): Eukaryota > Metazoa > Chordata > Aves > Galliformes > Cracidae > Penelope > Penelope pileata. The sequence continues at coordinate 2,821,417 of WBMW01005527.1, forward strand.
TTTATTTATTAGTTCACACATCCACACAGCAACCAGTTTGTAGAATTAATCAGTTCAGCCAGAAAATCTTGGACAATGCTTGTGCAAGTTCTCTTATGTTATCCAGCCAGAGTCCCGGCAACTCTACAGTGTACACAATCCCAGCAACAAGCTGGATCTCCTTCTGAGAAAATCAAACAGACAATTGCCATTGTCATCTACATATGTGATATTTCACACCTAGATGGAAAATAGACATGAAATGACCTGTTCTTACACTAGGCCAAATCCACATCTTTCAACTACTGCCAGTCTGAGAAAAATGGCACATTGCAAACAGTAGATGGCATTAACCTAGTTCTCTTCATCACGAAGTTCTTGCTACTCTGTCAATGAGTTTGGAGGGCTTAACATTGTGACAGTGTGGCTCTCTGTGAGATACTACATTAATACCAAATCAGAAAACAAATATATTTATCAGTAAAAAGGAAGAGACATCCTCCATTCCTCAGCAAGCAAATACGCTGTCTTAAACACACTTCTAAGCACAGGAAGCTTCGGCTTTTGAGAAGCTGTGCATAGACCACTCTAGACAACAGGGCAACCTACTGGGCAAGTAACGTATGCTTTCTTCTGCTCCAAAATGTAACTTCAGAAACTGCTTCCTCTGCATACCGCCATGCCTTTCCATTGCTGAAACCTTTGGAACACTCATTACAGCTCTGTGCTCTCACCACTGTTTTGGCAGAGTCTCATTACTGTACTATCAGGCTACAGTAACTGTGATATGCAGAAGATCAACACATTTGGGTACAGTCCTTTTCTCAAGGAGAACAGCAATGTAGTGCTTTGGAAAGAGAGTGTCAGAGCAGAACTCACCTCTAGCCAAGAGAAAAGTCAATACTAATTCCCCCTGACTTTTCTTCTCAGAAAAATAATTTTGATGTAAGATAAGATAAAGTCTCATGAAAGGCAACAACAGACAAACTAGGTTATATTTTTGCATGAACTAACGGCTACAATCATTTTACAAAATTATAAGCGGCATAATGTATGACCCCTCTCTTGCCTGTTGTTCTGGTTTCAGCAGGCAGGCCTGGAAACNTGTTATCAGCCATGTTTTCTTTCTAGAACCAAAACACAGCTTTGTAGCACACACTGAGAGAGAAAGTTTCAGTTAGAAACTAAGACACCTGTATTTCTGTGACAAGTAATAGGAGACACCTAATCCATACTTCTGTTCACTCCATCAGAAGTAACAGTGTAATTTTCACATTAAGGCTACAGGAACAGTTCCAGCAATGTATCAGACTTTAGAGGTTTTGCTCCACCAGTAAACATCAATGTATTCTCTTACTACTCCGTTCTTACTGAGATTCATACATCTAAGTCAAAGCAATCTTCATTTTATCTCAGTTCTCATGCATTATGCATTTCTCTTTTATGCTTGAACATTATATTTTATACTATGAATGTGTTAACAAGTCATTAGGAGGCAGAATCAGCTGCTGAGTTTTGAACAATAGCCCCAGACATACACTTAATGCTGCAAATTCTCCAGTATCTACTCCCCATTTTTGGGTACTGGTCCCACATTGTTTTTAGGTAATGCACATACTCTTGGACTGATTGCTCCACAAAAGCTTTGGTACCTAGTTATAGACAAAGAAAACTGGAAGCAACTATGTACTTCAATATGCTTTACAATATCTTATTTTCTTCTATTATGACAATAATAGTCTACATTGCAAGTAGTACTTAAAGCATAAAGCAAAAATGAAAATAATGCCAGTAGTAAGAGAATTTTAAACTGAACTAATGTGTATTTATGTATATCTGTTTGTGATGCTTAATAAGTGCACGCGTAGCAGTGTTCTGCTGGGTAGGTGCTGTTCGCCCTTGTGCAGAGCTGGCTTGAAGTCCTGATCCCACTTGCTAAACACTCAGAGCAAAGCTGAGCTGGAACTGCAGTCAAACACAAGTTTCAAATTCATTCTGTCTTCCAACAAAACATGAATAAACCCAATGCTGGGAATTAGAATTTACAATGTGACAAGTTTTCCAGGCATAAATTTTCAATGACTAGATTCATGGTGATATAACTAGTGACATTTCTCTATAAGCCAAATACCAAAAATGAGCGAAACTGATCCTATGCATAGTCACACATACAGAGGCACACTCTCTGCTTTAAGCATCAGAGAAAGTAATTTGTAACAGGAAAGTGCTTCTGCAGACTGTTTAGAAGTGGGAATTCAGGTACTACAAAGCTTTTCCGAGGTGACAACACCTATTCCATCTCTCAGCTACACAATATATGCGCAGTACCTAAATCTACAGAGGACAGATGGTGTGCTTAATAGTAATCCAGATGTGGCCACGCCGCGTGGATCATTACATAGATTAATGTCCTATTTCTGACCAGAATCGGCGAGAAAGGGAAACAAAAGTGAAAAACCATGAGAAAGCAGAATAAATCAACCCTAAAATCTTTTTTCCCTACTTACTGTGAGTTGGAAGATGACTTCTGGCCATAAGCATTAAGGTTTATATCTTCTTTCAAAATGCTCAATTATTTTAAAAAATCCTCTTTGGGTATTATTTTAATTCTTTGTTGATTTCTTCTTAATGCCACAGCCCCCCAATGGCATCTAACTATTAATTAGGTATATGAGGCTGGCCTCACAGTTAAAAATGATAAGATTTTAAAAAAATATAACAATAATAACACAAAGGCGAGTGAGAAAAATAGATATACCGTAGCAAGCAGAAATGCTGATCTTGCTGATCTTGCCTAAACACTGACTTATGTTGTAAAACAGACTATGGGTGAGTTTGCATTGGACTTGCACCAAAATAAGGGAAAAATATTAAACGTTGAGTCGTATTTTAGTAAGAATTCCATGGTATTTGTTTTGCACCAATTTATTGTTAAAGTAAATTCCATTAGTTTTCCTGTTGTTTTTTTTTTTGTTTTTTTTTTGTTATCAACTTGATAGGATGAGATGTACATACAGCTTCCAGATGTGGTGCACCACTCGAAAAGAAGGTTAAAAAGTCAAGTAGAAATAAAACTGCATGCTACTTAGAGGAATGAAAGATTATTAACTCTCCATTTTCATCGCTCTGGATATTTTAAAAACATGAAGAAACCCTCTTGCAATTCTAGGACCACCACAGAATGCAGGAGGATGGTTAAAGACATTGTGGTTTACACACCATTGGAAGCAGTGAGCACAGCAGAGCAGCACCACGATTCCATGATGCCATTTCCTGAAAGAAGGAATTTGTCCACACACTGCAACAATAACATGTTTCAGCTAAGCCCTCTGAACGAGTGTGTGCTGAATTGGCACTGTAATTGTATCAGATGCTCATAAGCACCATCTGCATAATTAAGATGGTCCCATAATTGAATTATATGCCCAAGCACAGTTTCAAGCGATTAACATTTAAATAACATTTTGAACTCCAAAACCAAAATGATCGAAGAAATTGTTTTTTAAGCGTAAATGGAGGTGTTGATACAGCTTTTACCCTTAACAATGTTTGCATTTTCAGCTCAGTGAAGTCAAGCAATCAAACTATCAGCAAATAACTCCATAACTCAGACACTGAAACAGCAGCCTAGCAACCTTGGAGACCGCAGGTTGGTTTCTGTTGCTATACAATGGACCAGAAATCAGCCTAGGTACAGCAACCAGGCAAAGGAAAGTGTCAGGGAAAAACACAGCACTGAACCACTAGAAAACTTCTCTTTCCTTTTCACTAGCTTTGTGTGTTAACAATGATGACAACACGATGAAAATGAATCCCATGAATTGTCTGGCACATCCCACAGGCCAGACTCCGCTGAGGAAAAGAGAACTCACCAGAAAAAGATGAATTTAAAATGCATAGGAGAGGAGAAGTGAAGTTATTTGCAAAAGTAAGAGCAGAATACAAATTGGATACACATGCCTTTTATAGAATATCAATAGTCAAAAGCTTCACCTACATTCAAAGGCACTACGTGGCAGCAAAGAAAGGACTCTCAACAGAAAGCATTCCTTAGGATATAAAAGATCTGCTATATAAAGACAAAATATCTTTTCAGCATGAATTTTTCAGTGTTTTGTCTTGCAATGTGGAGGGAATCGAGAGTCATCTATTACAGGACAGAAGTAAAAGTGCCAGTAGGTAAGTGGGGGCTTGGGGCTGGAACTAGACAACCTTTAATGTCCCTGCCAACCCAAGCCATTCCATGACTCTAACTACGCAGTCGCATGAAGGGCCACGCAGCCTCCCCAGCAGCCACTGATGAGCTGTTCTTAACGGCAGAGCTGTGTGTCCCTGCTTACTTACTGGCAAAACAATTACATTAGGTTCCAAGAATGTTTCAGAATGGCCTGGAGCGCAGAGGAGCAATCTGAATGCCTCTCTGCATAAAGATATTTTGACATCTACTAAAATTTACATTTCCTAATGTGATGACTGACCACCAAAGAGTCTGTCAGCGCTTCGGCTGATAATACCCAGTGTGAACTCATCATCATGCTTGCTTGAACCAGCTTCAAGTGTTTCTTCATGTTCAGGAAACTGGATGATGGCGATGACAAATTTATTCAAAGTAAATTAAAATGGAAAAGTCATGAGCTGATAATGAGTCAAAAAGGAAGCATAGAGCGCACTCAGTCCTATTTTGGAGAGATTTTAAAGGCCTCATTTCGTTCCTCATCCAAAAGACTGCAGCTCCAGTTGAACAACTTCCACAAAACAATCCTGCGGTACTTGTGTTACTACCTGAAGAATTACAAGCACGTGGTGTCAGAGCACCTGGACTCGCCCATTCAAAATTCGATATTGTCCAATTCATGCCTGCAGATAACCACATGATAATTCAGATGCGCAGGGGAATAAACACATTTTCTCAACTTCCTGCACTACCAGGGAGCTAGCTTCTCCTGTAACAATGACTAGGAGAGTTTCTGTCAGGTGAGGCCAGCTTGGAGCACTGGCGTCAGAAGAGCTAATAAATCACATACTGACGTACGAACCAGCGGCTGTTTTGGGAAGCTGCATGCAGACAGATTACAGAAGTGACACAGGAAAGGCAGATGCTGCTGCAGTCTTTCATTAGTGCTTGACTGTAATTGTATTTCTGTGTCTGGCAGATGCTGCTCCCTCACTTTAACAGCAGTTATTGAGTTTAGTAATATTATCACTACAGCAGCCTAAATGCAGAAATCTAAAGAAAAAAAAGCTCGAGGCAAAAGGCTTGAAAACAATTCTAAAGCTATTAAACAGGTCTCTGCAGAGAGTATTCTCTCCTAGACTAGAAGGATGAGGGCTGCACGGTATCTGTGCTGTAGCCAGTGATATTCTGAGTAATCAGGGAAAAGTCCCTATGTCATTTTGCTAAGAATCAGAATCACAAAATCCAGAAACGACATAGGTTGCAAAGGACCTCAGGAGGTTGTCTGGTCTGAACCTCACTGAAAGCAGGATCAATTCAGAGGCATTTAACACAGACACATGCTTTATTTGAGAAATAATTACGTTGTTAGCTCACAGGACAACTCGTGATGGCAGAAAGCTCAAGAGGTTTCTTGTCTTGTCAGACTGCCCAAAGCAGGGTGAGCTATGGGGTCAGGCCAGTTTGCTCTGAGTTTTATTCAGCATGGCCTTTAAAACCTTCAAGGACAGAGATGGCACAGCTTCCTTGGGCAGCCTCCTCCACTACTTGACTTGGCACTGTGAAAATGTTTCCCCCTATATCTAGTCAGAAGCTCTCATGTTATTCCTGGTCTCTCTTCTCCAAGAGAAAAACAAACAACTCTGCAGAACAAGAAGATTTGAAACATCATTTGTAGCTCTGAAGTTGCTATGAGGAGAAAGACTTGGAAATGGAAAACTGACAAATCTTCATTCTGGCATTCACATGCTGTTTGCATCGCTGTTATCAATGTTTAATGATACTTTTGTATACATCAGTGTAATGCATACAATACAAAATATTGGAATTGATGCATGTTTTTTATTTTCTTAAAATATTTTGTACGGGTTTGGGCTTAACTGAATTTTCTTTGAGCTTCTAACAAGCTCTGAAAGCGTACAATAAATATTTGGTAGATCACAGATCCTATTTTAAGCTCCTAAGTACCAGGATTCACTTTACAATTACACTTCAACACAAGTACTTCAGACTTGGCAAATTTACCATGGAGCTAATTTCCAAGCAACCTCACTGGAAAAGCTACGACAGTACCAAATATCACACTACTTATCCAAGGAGAAACAGCACAAAAAGTACACTAGGAAGGAGAATCACTCAAAACCTGACGGGTTGAGTTTTGGGAAGACTGACAGTAGATTTTAAAAGCACACACACAACTTTCCACTTCATACAAGCCTATTTCAAATAGAGGTCAGTCAGAATTGCAAAGATTAGATTTAGTCCCAGTTTTAACCCAGGTTAGATGACTGGATCTGGGAGCCTAATTTTTCATCACTTTTGAAGTTATTTTATCTGTCAGCATGACAAACATTACCAGCAAACCTCTGCTTTCAATGTGTATGTACACCAGGGGCATATCTACTTGAAGCAACATCAAAACAAGGTCGGCCAGAGGGACTGCTTCCTGCTTTCAAAGCTGTCCCCCAACAACAGGGATCTCAACCATGAGATTTAGGATCAACGCACCCCAGCACTTGTATGATTAGTAACAAAGCAAATTAAATTTCCTCAAGAAAAAGGATTTATTGAAACTGATAATAGCCAGACATTTGAAAAATGAGATTTCATCCTCTTATATTATTTTGCTCTATAATCTCTTTAAACAGTACAGATTTTATATCTTTTGCTTCCAGGAAACAGAACACTCTGAAGCATAAAATGTATAACTAATAAAAAGCTCCCAGAATGTTTGTTTTAATATGGTTGCAGAGAGGAAAGTGTATTACTTAGGTATGAAAAATACTGGTTAACAAACTTGGTGCCCATTATGCACGGCTCGCTGCCCTGAGCCACTTGACTGTGTTTCACTGCAGTCTGGCTCTGCACGTCCGCTCGTTTGGGAGCGAGCAGAGCAACTGTCAGGTTTATCTGTCACAGGGCTGCCGAAAAAGAAAGAGCTGCACAGCGTTCTGTTGTGCCCCCTGTGCAGTGACTGGCAGACAGCTTGGCAAGCTCAAGGGCTCATGAAAGAGCCTGTCCACATTCCAGGAAAGCTGAAAGACAGGTGAGAAGGACATTCAAATGTATTCCACCTTCTAGACAGACTGAGATTAGTTTAAGCCCTCCTGGACAGGCATTCAAATTGCCCACAGCTAGCAGCAACTTGAAAACTTCCACCTTAAGCTGAAATCCTTTCCGCTCTTTGGGTATTCAAATGCAAGTTACACAAACACGGATCAGTAAGCACGGGCTCTTCCACAGCTTGGAGTGATTATTGCCCCAGTGAAACGAAAACTACACTTTACTATAAAAAATAGAGACTTCAGTTGTCCCCCTTTCTGGAGAACAGGATGGGTCTCCCAAATTCAAATTGACCTAAAATTCTCAGAAAACACTTGGTCCAGCTTCCTGACAAGAAGAACACATAAGGGTCGAGGTATAGTAGCTTTCCAGCATCCTTCCTCCTGGAAACTTCAAACAGGATAAGGAAAATGATGTGGTCCAAGAAAAGCTTTTGTTTCACAGAAGAGATGTATAGTTGGACTTGTATAATAGCCTTTGCTGCTGTGTTGGTTAAAACTGCATACGTAGGAAAATGTAAGATTTGTGAAATCAGTAATTGAACAGCAATCCGATCGTGATTATTTACGAGGGAATGCTAACTACTTAAGTAAGATAGCTAACAATGAATACTTCAGAAACAGTATTTCAATTAACCCAATAGGGTTAAAATCAAAAAATAGTAAGAATAGAAAAATTATCTAACTGTGCCTGGCTACTTTCCTGCTAAATATATTATTGACTTACTCTGTCTTGTGTGACAGAAATATGGAATTCTAACTAGCCGGGACATCTAGAACTTGTTCCAAATTCTTCATTTCCCACGAATGGGACAGCTTAAGATGCTGTCATGCCTGAGCTAAGAATTACTCTGCCCAACTGTAATGTTTCTGACATCAGCGGCACTGCCTGAAGATGTAGGGTGCTTACACAAAACAATTCTGCCTGAACAAAGATGGGATAATCTGGGCCTATGCTGTGATAGTACACTTAAACAGAAGGATAGTGACATTTCTGAGAAACCTTTATGAGTCTTATCCAGAACAGTAAACAACAACATTATCTGCTCTGCAATGCCATGTATTTTTTTTCCTTCTAATTAAAATCTCAGCGGTTTTGCACAGGACCTACTGCCACTCCCATCTACTGAGCAGGAGCTTCCTTACCATAAGACCAATATATTTTCAAAAATGCTCCAGCTCAAGCTTAGGAAATTACACTGGCTACCAGGATACTTTAATCATAGCCTTCTTATCAGTATGTCTCCAGACTAATAGGAAGAAATCCAATCTAGAGCCCACTGAACACTAAATTGGATCTAATCATAGGGCACTTTTCCAACTGTTCAACAGCAGGTTTAAAACCAGCAAACACTGTTTGTTTTTTAGGTATCCACTAAAATACTACAAGCAACCCCATAATAGTTACTTCAAGGTCATGATCAAAGGAGCATGCAGGAACACTCAGTGCTCTCCTTGCCAACTGCTCCTTTACATATAAATACTTTCAAGACTCAAGAGCCACGGCACTCTGGGGATCCCATAGACAGGGCAACCTCTCAAGAGTTATCTACTTACATCTTCTTAGATCGAGAACACTTAAATGGTTAATGCACTGTTCTCTGGAGTATAGATTTTGCCCCCCTAACAAAAGGATGCCACCCAAGTTAATTCACATTGGAAAATTACTGCATCTGGGCTGCGATATGTAACTTGTTGAAAGCCTCCACTATATGCACACAAGGACTATAGTATAAAGGGGCTGAAACATGTTTAATGCTTCATTCAAAAGCTCAAGATCGACATTTGTATAGGACAATGTGTGAGCTATGTGTTGGGTGATCTTTTCTACTGTGAGAAATTGCATTTGTAAAGTCTCCTGAGTTAGCAAGAGCAACCGTGCATCACTCCAAACTGGTAACAATAAAATACTTTCAGATGGGGGAAATTACAAGAGTTTGATAAAACCATTTTAATAGTTTCTTTATCAGAGGTCAAAATAATGAATAAAGTTTTAGCTTTCCAGAAAAAGTATGTGCAAAAGGCCAAGATAAAATAATTGGCTGTCTGCAGGAGACGAACAGCTGGCCACCATAGCAGCTCAAGGTTTGTCATAGCCAAACCGTACACGCTCTTGCTTGTCCTTCTCTAGAACAAGGTGGCCCATGTCTGCAACCAAGATCTTATGGCTAAATTACACATAGGAATAGTCCTCTGCTTAACATATCGAGCAATTTCCACTATTTTGTATTTCATGTCTTTGGTTTTGCTTATGGGCTTATAAATTAAACCTATGTTTATTTTTATATAGTATATAGTGCATCAAAGACTGAAGACTACAATCAGAATGACACACGTTAGTCAGAAAGACTTATCTAAATGCTACGTTTTTAATTTTACACTTTATGTCATTTAATATTTGAGCGGGGACGTGATATAAGCCAGAATCACTTACTTTTATATATCACCTTCTTTGAGTGCATCATCCATGACGATGTTCAGACTGTTACGAACAGAAGCTAAACTCACTTCTGCTCCCTCTACTGACTGGCTGAAAGCAGCTGATTTCCTTCTCTGGAGGAGATATGGGCTCCCAGTGTGATTATGGAGACGAGTGAGTGCAGTTTGGAATTTCACATTTGGCTTAGGAAATTTTTTATGCTACGTTAATAAATACTGAAGAGTACATGTTATATATCTTATTCCTGATTATGACAGTGTATTAAATCACACATGGCATAAAATACTTGAATAAACAATAGAGTCTGAAATGATTTCTCTTACAACTAAGCCACACTTGGCATAATATGAATAAAATACTGAGCATGGCTGGTAACAATAAGATCTTTCATATTGCAATTGTGCTTGCATGTGCAGGTACTTGCACCACAGTAGCTCTGAAGGATCTAGACATTCAACCACAAATTCTAAATGCATAAAAACAATCAGATGGCACCTCCGCCCTCACATCAGCCACTGACCAAATTTCCTTTCTTGGACTTTTCTGAGTCTCTCATTTCCTCCCCACGCTTAAATCTTCTGTGCCTATTATCTGTTACTTGCACTGCGCTATAAAAATGTTGGCATCTTACCTTTTTGTTCAGTCCTTGCCTCCCTTTTGCCTGACACAGAAACTATAGACTAGCACGTCCCAGTGAGTTTTCAGTGGAAAAGGTGATTATATTAATGTCAGAAGCTGAAAAATCAGTAAATCTAGTTAGTCTGTAAAATAAAGAAGAAGAAGAGATCATACTTACAGCAGCTGCAGAGACACAAGATCATCAAAAAGGCCCTGGGGAATCTCTGTGATCTTGTTTCCATAGAGCACTCTGAAAGATACGGGAAGACAAAATAAATCTTAAATAACAGACCAGTTTAGTGTCCTCCCACATCTCTGCATTATCATCTTTATTGATCTTGTGCACCATGCCCAGGATCTGTGGGCATTTCATTTAACTACTGATCTCATTTTCTTTTCAGAGAGCACATGGTATTAAATGAGTCCTTATGATTCAGGCTTCGTCTGGTGTTGGAAAGCATTTCTAATGCAGAAACTGGACATCATCCAAAAATTGTATCTAAAATATTTTTCATTCTGTCAAAGCTTTTTTTTTTTCACCCTTTTTAGAAGTATTTTAACGACTGAAAAGCACATTGCAGGAATCAAAAACCTAGAATTCTGCTCAGTGAAAGTGAATTTAAAAGCCAAGGAGCAGAAGCTGGTTGTAGATAAAATTTCATATAACTGACCCTTTTCTGATATAATAATTGGCAAGAAATGTGACACATGCATCACTGGATAAAATGTTACGGCTTCACCAGCTGCTATTACAACTTCAACTAGCTAATATATACAAAAGTAAAAATAAAAATAAAAATAGCCTGAACTAGGAATAGCTATATATTTTGGAAACTCGAAAATAATTTAGGTATAGTTTAGTTATAAAAAATTAATGAAGATTTATTAACACAAGTAGGGGTGACTGTTTAGCTTCCATTTATTCAACTGCAAATATACACTATCTAATACCTATGATTCATTTTAATAGTCAAAATATTTTCTTTTTTAAATGAAGCTTGCAGATACATCATCATCAGAAACTGAACGAAAAGGAAAACAGACAAAACCACCATTACAATAAGATGTGCTACGTAGAGATCAGAACAAAATCACATAGGACAGAACACCTGAATTTCAAGCGTGGTTAAAGCATTTTCTCAGGCAATTTCTGGAAGTTGATAACATTGTTCAAACCAGAATGAGAGTTATGAATTCATGTGGGTCATGGTAAGAGGAAAGAAGATTAGGTTGCCTTTGAAAATGTTACCCCTTACCTGAACATTTGAATAGACATTGAATTGGGAAAAATAATATTTATGTAATTTGTGGGCTCTGCATTGGACATAGTAAACAGTTATAAACCAGTTCACGCCAAAGCTTTGCTGTTCGAGTCACTGAGCTGGTTCATTCCTTAACTTTTTCATGTGCAACAACATGCTAGCAATGAATCAAACAGTCATGCGAGGCTTGGATGCTGGCTAAAATCCTGGAATATCCTGTCTTTCAACATTTAAAATATTATGGTGATTTGAACACAGTGAAAAACAAACACTTAGCATGACGGACCATTTACAATACTCTCCAGCCTTCCCAGAGCATGGCCACCTCAATTTACTCTTCATCAGTCACTGGGAGCATATCACCTCTGTGGGAGAGTTCCCAGGTCAGCTCATTTTTGAGCCTAAATGAAATGAATCTAAATGCAATAACACAACTTAGATATGAAATTCTAAACTTGAAACCTCATTTTTCACAACTTTTGTAGTTTAGGAGGAACTGAACTTCCACCCAAGCAATTAATGATCATAGCACTGTAGTTTCTCTAAACAAATGCAACATAATTTGTATTGGTCTACTGCAGAATCAGGAAGCAAGCTTTTAATGTGCTGTTACGGTTAGTGGTTTTCTGTGAGCAACGAATGCCCACAAATCTTTTCTATTTTTTCCCTAATTTCATTTGGAAATATATATACATTTTGAGCTAAAATATTAAGTTAATCCTTACAGAATGTAGCGTGTTTCTATTTCAGTTCCCACTTTTTGTCAACAGTATTTCTTTAACAAGTGCATCACCTATACACAAAGTTCAGATGATGATGATGAGGACAGATTAACAACTCAGTTTGTGAAGCAGCAGGATAACCAAAGCTGATCAGCAATGCACAATACTATGGAATATAAGAGAGAGTTCAGAAGCTCAGCTCTACAAATGCCTGTGGACAGAAGCAAAAAAAATCCCCATTCCAGACTAAGGGTTATTTTGGCTGTAGAGGTAGTAAACACTCATGTGAAACAAAGCCCCAGAGAAATCTCAGTGTTTGCAGCTAGTACAGCTGTTAGTTGTGGTGGTACTACGTGCAAATACCAAACCATGACTCTGGTTGGAGTAATTTTTCATTTACTTATTTGAAAGTCAGGAGGTCATAATGCTGTGCTCCTCTGAATTTGAAACCTTGCATGTGTTTATACAGCCTCTTTATTATTTTTGAGCAAAACAAAACTCATTAAAATAGCCTCTAAAACAAAACAAAGCTTCAATTTTTAGACGCTATGAAAATAAAATAAGAATTTTCAAACCTAATTGGGTTTCTGTGCTTGTGGCACATTAACATTCGAACAAATTAACAGCTAAACAAAAGTCAGTATGAGAGCTCAGGCACTTGCCTCTAATTCATATTCATGTTCAGCAATACACAGAGCCAAATTAGCTAATGCCATTGTCTGCCTGCCCTGCCAGAGCTGAAGTCAAACGGTCCTACAGAAAGAAGCAAAGGGGATGGGGGACGCATAACAATACCTTTCAGTCCTTGAGTTACTTATTTCCATTTAACAGAAAGCACAGAAACTTACTCTCCTTAGAGCTCTCATTATTTCTATTTAAAGCAAGAAAACAAACTCATACGCACAGATCTCAATAACTGGCAGGCTCTTGATTCAAGATGCTTTTGTTTGGAACGTACCAACCACAGCACTCCGAATTGTAGCAGCCTACCGAAAAGAAGGGCCAGCCTCGGGACCCCTCAGTAGTGCTGCCACTCTCCTCTGTGTCCTGGCCTGCCCACCCCACAGGACAGCTCTGCAATGTTTCTGAACAGCGGCTGTGAGGAGCAGGGAGGCAGAAGAGGGAGAGAGCAAAAAAACCAGAACTCCAAACAAAAAAAATAACTGGAAAAGGGCATAGAGCAGGAATCTCAGCCAGTCATGGCAAGAACTTCATTTAAAGCTCCAATGCTTTTACCAAATTTTAGTAATTTGCCTATGGTATTATGAATTCTGAAAACGCATGTTCACTTGCATCTCTCTCGGAGAACAAGTAGGTTTACCAGCTTTTATGCAAGCTTGGCACAGAAACACAACCCTCCTTCTATCCCCTAGCATCTAAAATTTAGATAGACCTAAAATATTTTTTATTAAAAATACACTTTATTAAAGTTAATACGTAGTAGAAAACACCTTAGTAACTGCTGCCAACAGACAACTCAGTGAATCAAAATGACATTTATTAGGATGTTATAATAATTACTAAAATGTTTGTTCTGTGCTCCTGATTGTTCGTTTGCTCCTCAACTTCACTGGGAGACCAAATTAGCCATAGGGCTGACAAATGTCATTTACTGTCAGGCAGAGAAGATAATACCCTAAACATGATGTAAATTTAGGGATAAAACGCCTGCTATACCTTAATTCTCTATTCACAATGCTCATTTTGAATGTAGTAAATAGTGACTGAGCCAAAATAAACTGAGAACAGATCTCCTGTTTCTTACTGTTCCTGTCTTTTCTCACTACACATGGGAGTCTCCTTTATAGTGATGGAAACCAGTCTGAAGGGAGAGAACAGTCACAAAGATGTGTCAACACACCAGCCTTGCTAGAGCATAGCTGTCATTCTTGCCTTTCCCACAAACAGGTACAGCCAACACCAGAACGACTAGTGAGGGACCGCTCACTGTGTTTCCAACTCAAGTTAACTTTTCCCAGTTTTTCTGCAGGCGGCTTTTCCACCATCAGCAGGTTGCTGTTATGGCACAGGCGCAGCTGAGCCAGGAGGGGCTGGACACCCAGCAGCACGCAGAGCCATCAGCTTGGCAGTTCACGGCTACATGCTTTCAGCATGGCCACGGACCACAAGCTGCTGTTCTTCAAAAGCACCTGGCGGATTGGCTCACAACTTGCAGCAGTTCTGGGGCTGCCATCAACCTTCCTAGCAACAGGAAGGACAATGCAGATAAAGCACAGCCCTGGCTGCACTGCAGGCTTTGGAGCAGGTGCCTCGAAGCCGCACCCTCTTTGGCTGCAGGAGGAGCGCTCGCTGAAAATCCAGCTACATTCAGCTTTTCGCAAAAAGTGCTCTAAAAATAGGACATATTTTTTCCAGTTCAACTAGTTGTTTCCATTAAGAGAACTGGAAAAAGGAATAACTTGTAAACCTTTCTTTTACCCCTCATTAAATTAAAATGTGCAGTTCTGTGAGTAAGGTAAGTTATGATGCTTGAGCTCCCACGAGGAATCCATAGTGCCCAAACGTGCCCAGGTCTCCCCTAGGAGTACGCTAACACTGCTCCTCCCCCAGCCGCCTGCATGGGCAGAGCTTGTGGGATTTCATCATCTCTGAGAGCTCCTCCACCACAATGTCAGCTGCAACGGGCTGAAGGGTTCAGATTTTATGGCAGGGAAGAGGAGAGGAGATTAGGATTTGGTAGGAAATGGTAACGGCAGATGCATGTCTCCTCAGAAACTGAAGTACAACACCTACTGCTTTTTCAAAAACCTCACCCATTCCCCTTTATAAAGTTATTATGGATTTGCAGTAGGAGATGATATAAAGTTGCAACAAGACATTATAATTATTCAGTCTGATTCTGGCATTGTATTTTTATATTCCAGTATGAAATGTATCTATTCCAAGATACAATTAAATATGAAATTTCCAATTAAACAATTGTGACAATTAAACTTCAAGTTTCACTGATCAATCCAATTGATGTTTTAAGTAGATAAATATAAAAATTGAACAGTCACTGCAGAGCTTCTTCTAAAAGTCTGGGAAGCATCAGAGAAAGGACGATGCTCTGGGAGCACTGCTTCATGCCTAGCAACAAGCATGTTATCTTATGTGAGAAAGTACCCAGGCATTTAAAAGCCCTTCAGCTGCAGGGTCTTGAAATGTAAGAGGCTCGCTGATTCTTCGCAATCTTGAGACATTCTGACCTCTTGGACAATTTTAGAATTAAAGGATTTGCAGACTCTACAAACAAATTGTCTGTCATATGCACTGATGTTTACCATACCTTCTCCTAAGTGCCTGAGTGATCGCTGCATCGTTCTTATTTTACAGTTCTTTGACGCATCTTACTCACAAGTTGTGACTTAGCTGCTTGGTTAAGTCGGACCCCAGAATGCAGAGATTTTTCCCTGGAAGTTGACTCAGAGCTGTTTTGGGGTATGAAAGCCTAAGACAGAATCCCTCACTCTAGACCATCTGGTTTCCAGCTAACTGCTCCTTTATTTTGGCTCGGCTCAGACATTCTTACTGAAGTGTCAAATTTTGACTTTATGCAATGTCTTTTTCAGTCCTCAAAATGCTTTTAACTTTCCTTCAGACTGTGAAAACAATTCTTGCTAGGAAGAATTATATTTCCCAAGCTGCATACAATGGCACAAGCTCAATAAGAATTCAAGTTTTCAAAAGAGAAGGAATTGATAGAGTAAAGCCAGCAATAAATTCCTAATATCTGATAGAAACTTAGACATGAATTTCTTTCCTGCACTATTTCATATTTCTTCATAACAAGTTAGGCTAAATAAATCACAGTAAAACTATCCAAAGCGATTTGTTACCTTAAAGTGAGTTTGGCAGTTATTGCAATAGACAGTGTTTTATTGCAGATTTCAAATCACCAGCAATGACACCACATACATCAGCCAGGGGATGATGGTCAAAACGGAGCTGCTGTGTCAAAAGCTAAGCGGTCGCTTGTCTTTGTGCCCAGGCTGATCTAAGCTTTTGAACCGTTCACAAGCTTAATTCAGTTCATGAATGAAAGGAACTCTCTCACTGCAGTAACCTGAAATTTATTCACTCACAGCTTAACAAACGGATGGCTTAGACTATTTTGTGACATCACACAAAATGTCCCCAGATAGTTTGGATATGGCCTTCCAAATGTACTCCTGTGGGAAGACCCAGAATAACATTTATCTGTGATGCTTTAACAATAAACAAATGCTGAAACAATCCTCATGGCAATATTACAAACTGATTTTGAGTTGATTAAATGAAAAAATAATTTACTTCAGAAAGTACATACAGCAAGCTTGAAACATGAAACTACTCATAAACCAGCTCCATGTTCTGCACTGAGTTATTAACCACTTCAACTGCAACAAAATGGAATTCTAACTAGGTAACTTGTACATACGAGACAATACAAATACAGTATTTCTCAAAACTTCACTTAAAATTGAGATACTGCATTCTTTTGCAATTGACCAATTCTGCCACGCTTCTCATTGCAAGTGTACTGTTTGCTCTCGAGTTCTATGCTAAGGAATACCGGACTGCAAGACCCTGTGTCCTACAACACAAAAGCTGTGGCCACATTACCACGGCTTGCTCTCATCTGCGCCACGTACTCTTTTTATCTAATCATTGGTTTCTCATCTCGGATATTTCATACAGTCCCAAACATCACAGTATCGCTACAGCTCACAGCCTTCAATGCATCCTTGTGTCTTCTCTTAGAGACAGAGAAACATTTTCAGTTCTCCAAGAGGGGAGACTTCGGCACTGACAAGCAGGATATTTGTCTAACAGCTATTTTAGAAACAACAAAACTTTTTCCTCCCAAATCCCACAGTAGCATCTCTAAAACTAAAGACATTTTTTTCCATATCTTGATCTTGTAATACCCTCCATCCTCAACAACAGCCTTATAACAAGCTCCTCACAGTCTGTTCTCCCAAAACTAGACTTCATCAGAGTCTGTCTTCTTCTGTCTTTGGTTTAGTCCAGAATCAGGTTTAAAGTTCTTACCAAAAACACGCTAAGGATCCAAGCCTCAGTACTTAAATATTGAAAGGGACCTTCAGACACTGTAATAGCATTAAATCTGCAGAATGACCTCACAGCTGACCAGTTACTCACAGAGCACAGCCTGCATGTGACACAGCAGGGAGAAGGAAAAGTCAGAAAACTCTGGGAAGAACTAAAAATGTTCTTAAAGATGAAAAAAAAATCTACATCCCCAAATGTTTCTGAAAAGAAAAAAGGAGTAGAAAATCCTTATTCCAGAGTTGTTGTATGTATAAGGGAACAAAACTCCACTGAAAAATAGACATGAAGAAAATCATTTTTTTTCCCGTGTGCATGGAGTGGAAAGGTTCTGGGTCCTTATGAGAACAAGTTTGCCTTTCTTTTGTCAAATGCAGACAAAAGCCAAGGCAGAAATGGCTTATTTAAAATGTTGACATTTTGTGACCTGTTTGACTCCCACGGATGGATTTCCTGATAGAGAACATATATGGATTTAAAATAAAAACATATGACTTGCTAGAATATGGATCACTTAGCACTTTTAAAAGATTTAAGTTACATATATATTTAGAGGAAAACACTTCTAATAATGTAACAAACATCCCTGTGCTTTAAAACTTTACAGCACCCTTTTTCCTTCCATCTCTACCTAGTCACAATAGGCAGAGTACTCTGAGGAACAGTTCTGCCTGGAAACACGAACCTGAGTTAACTTCAGAAGAGAGCAGAGGAGCAGCTCACTGCACATAGGCCCCCACTAGCCAGCTAGACTAACAATGTTGGCTGTCTTCCAGACAAGCACTTTCACTCTCTTGGACCCATAGGGAGCACTGCAATTGTGTGCAATCAGGGAGCAAAGGGAGGAGCTGAAAAAGGGAATAATGCAGGGGGAGAAAGAAAGCAAGGATTTTAGGCAGTACAGCAGTACTTTATTTTTAATGGAAACAAAGTTGGTTACTTTCATGTGTGCATTAATATTTCGTCCTCCTTTACTTTTGCTTCAACTCAGCAAGCTGAAGAATCCAGCTGCTCTGTGCGTGGATTAAACCTCATTGGTGTCTCATTAAAATGTATGTCACCAATCACAGCTGGCTTACATACACAAAAAATAAAAAAGTTACTCTCAGCTGAGCTGAAGCGTTGTATGCAGAGCAGTGTTCCTCCAGGGCATGCAGCTGACTAAGGTTACTGGGGCCTCAGGCACAAAATCAGTTGCTTAAAAGAGAAAACGCTAGTTAGCAAACTGTCTTCCTTCATTTCTACATCCTTGTTCTTCCCCCTTTGGGATTTTCTTTGGGAGGGCTGGAACTTCAAAGGAGTCATATGCTCTTGCACTTGTCTTCCTGTGGTTGACAGAACTGGACTGGTGGCTGTAGCTGAGATCAGATGAAAACAAAGCTAGATCCTCTTGTTCTGAGATGGGCTAAGACAGGAAGGGTTCTGCAGAGAAGCCAGACTCTGCAGATCAGCAGATTACCTTGCTCCATAAGGATACCTACAGTCCAGAAAACTTAAAGATACTTAAGCCAGTTTGGCCTAATTCACTGAAAATACAGTTTTGGATGACTGGACAGAGAGCTCACCGCCATTCTGCTTGGTTCTGTGTGCAGGCTGTAACACTAGCACTTCCCGAGCAGTTTATAGTCTTATTCCTTCTCTCTCCAATACAATGCGTTCCGTCCCACTCCTCCCACGGCTGGGGCCACCTGGGGGTATCTGAATTAGTTGTAGCTAAACCTTGAAAACTTCTGAGATGGAAGACAGCCCCAGTGGAAGTGCCTTGCCTGTCCAGTTTGCTCCTAGCCAGCTCTGCCGAGACCAGAAAGCTGCAGCACTGCAGCATCAGCTGGATCACACGATGTCAAAACCATAGTGTTCAGCAAATGTCATTCTCTTAGTGAGTCAGTTCCAGACGGCACTGTGGGATTTGACCATTTCCACAGCAGGTTGAATAAGTGTGCTCTAACGATTCAACAAAGGCTAGCAACACTTAATATATATTTCTGGCATTTACCCAGCTGAATTCAGGGCACAATGAAACACCCGTCCTTCTGCATTCTGCCTCAAAAGTTCATTGCAACCCAAGTTTAGTACCGAACAGCCTTCTAATACTAGATCTAGAAAACAAGTTATACAGGTTGTTAGAATTAGCCAGCATTCAGAGAATACAACAATGGCAGCTTTTGGCAATAAACTATAGCCTTAAATATCAAGTTACGTTATATGAATATTAATGAGCTAAATGTTTCAAAATTGTCTTCATAATTAATGCAAGTAAAGATCAGCAGAGTTGAGTCTATTCTCTTGTCTCAGCCTGGGTGTCTTTCCAATACTCTGTTCTAGTTATTCTCCATGTGCAGCTCCCAAACTTGTATTGCTCTGTTTCACCAACCAAAAGTTTCACTGTTTCAACAGTGAGGTGAACAGTTAGGTTGAAATATCATTGCATTTGAATTCAGCTTGGTCTTACAGCAGTTTCTGTGTTCTATAAAGAGAAACGAGTGCTTGTCAAGAGAACCTCCCTTCATTTTAGCTTCTGCATAAAGTAGTATTTTAGTCCCTTTCCAGCTTAACAAAATAGTAATTACAGCTAAGAAATGTAAAATTTTTCTTGAGAGCTCAGGTTCTTCTCTAGCTGGTTTGAAAAAAACAACAAAAATAAAAAAACAACAGAAAAAAACCACAGAAGTGCAAATCTCAGTTTTGTACAACACAGAATTTTGGTATGAAGTATCTGCCCCAACTGTACTCTGACAAATACCATCAAACACATTTAAGCTGTGACAGTTTTTTGTGTGCCATGATGAGCGGGAAGGTATGGATTAGACTGCAGGTGCACATATACAGTAGATGAACTAATGCAGGGGCTTTGAAGAAGTGAACAAGTAACAAACTTTGAGGGTGTTCAACTATAATAAATAAACTTCTCAGAGATGTGTAAACAGTTCCTTCTCCCGGCCTTCATGACCAATTTTTCATTTACAAAAATTAGAT
Source organism: Penelope pileata (assembly GCA_013396635.1). Taxonomy (NCBI): domain Eukaryota; kingdom Metazoa; phylum Chordata; class Aves; order Galliformes; family Cracidae; genus Penelope; species Penelope pileata. Next base: position 2,841,702 of record WBMW01005527.1, read on the forward strand.
GTTTCGTGCAAGCTGGCATTTGCACACAGACACAAAAGTTCTCCCAGACAGCACATGATCATTTCTCTTAACATGCAAGCTCTCCCCAAATACTCATTCAGTTCTACTTTCTACTTACAATGAAATGAGAGATTTCAAGCCTTTGAATGCATCAGGCGCAATGTCAGATATTTGATTCTTGCTGATGTCTCTGTAAAGAGAAGTGAGAATTAAAAGAATATTTGTAAACTGGAATTGGATGAAAATACTTTAGCTTGAATACCTATATAAATGTAGTGTTTTGGAAGAATACATTTGATACAAAAATGGAACTAAAACATGATACCACCTCAGAGAAATGACATTCTCTATGCAAGGACACACACAGGGAAATTCCAGGAATGATCAAAAAATATCAGTCAGTATGACAAGCTGAAGCCTCGACACATTGCAGCTCCCCTGTTGACAAGGTCGATCACGTTATAGACTTTGAAATGAAGAAGAGTGTTATGAAAAACTTTTAAAAACAACAGCAAAGTGGCCCACTGAATAAAACTGTTGATAAAATCATCTTAAGAACTTTTAATAGTAGAGGTGGCATTGTGACTCTTTGCAAGGTATCCCTCAAGCACGAGGGGCAGCCCATGCCAAAGTTCAAAGATTGTTTGAATGTTTAAATGTTGGCATGGAAGGCTAACTTTATAACAGTATAGAAGATCATATTTTGATTTTAAGTGAAATCATAGATAAGGTGAGGATAGGTTCCGAGTCACCTGGAAAGTGCTGTCAGGACAGGCACTAACGAAGACGGTGGGGTTAATGGTGTCAACATGGTGTAGGCACTGGGGGAATGGCTGCTGAGGTAGCAAGATAGTGTTTGGCTACAAGAAGAAACTTGTAACTGGGATGGAAAGATGAACATACGCACAAATACTGGAAACATAGCATAGTTAAATCAAACTAAATTCCCATCAAAAGTCTAGGAAATTGCAGTAAGGGTTAGTCTCTGCTTATACCAAACAACATCAATAATGTGACATAACTCTGGTGAGACAGGCCTTCTCCTGCACCAAACTCAGTTTGCTAGCAATGGCAGTTCCACCCACAGTTTTCAGATGGAAGGTAAAAGATTTGAGCATTTGAATGGAAACCATGGACCTCTGAAGCCTCACACCCCACACGTTGCAGACTCCAGCTGGGAGCCCCCGTGAGATTTCTCCAATATTTTAGCTCTGATGCAAGTGGAATTCAGTTACACGATGCTGTCAATTGCTAGGGAAAGCATGTTCCTGTTTTGAAAAAAAAAAATTCAATTTTAATTATAACTAATCACACATACAGAAATCAACTATAGGCTGCACCACGATTTCTTTATATATGGTGCAAAATTTACTACACTTGGGACACAGATGCTCAGAACTGGGTGCCTTATCATGGCTGTCAGTGCAGACCAACTGCTCTGTCAATCAGTTCAACCAGGTGCTTAGCTAAGGGCATAACTTTCAGCCACCTCATTGCATTCACTGACAGTTCGTATCAGCCTGTATCAGTAGCACCAAATCTTTTGACTGACGGCTGAAGCTGGAGCAATGCAGCGTTTCGTGCCATACATCTCCACTCTTATTTCTGCTAGGGCAAATGCTAACAATCCTGGATATGCGCTAAATAAACATTACTTGAACAAAAACTTTGGAATCAAAAAATAAGTAGGGCTTCCCATTCTACACGTTTTGAGGTATAAATTCTGTTGGATAAAATTTTAATGAACTGTTTTCAAATCTAGCTGCATGAAGCAGGTTTTTCTTTGGTTCTTTGATGCATGGAACAAGTGTTACGCAACCTACCAGTGTTTTCTGTCACAGCATCCTGCCTACAAGGACAGCATTCAGGGAAGTTTTTTTGTTCTTCAGCTCAGCTCACAGCAGCAGCCAAGACTGTGGCAGTGAAAACAGGTACATGTATTTCTATATCTTTTGTGAGATCTCTAGCATTTGCTGCTTTTTGTCTAGTAATTCACATGTAAGCACAAGTCTGATATGAGTTTGTGCTTTTTATTTTATGGGGAACATGATAGAACCTCTTACAATGAAATGAAATCACAAGCTTGCTGAACAATGACAATCTGAAAAAGGGAATCTAGTTTTGGAAACAAGCATTTCAGCACTACTTTATCAAATTGCTACATTTCAACATTTCCATCCTTTCTCTATCCCCATGTCCAGATGCTAATGAGTATATAACTAATGGTGCCTGAACGTGCATAAATGCCATGCTGAGTGATGACACTTACCACTTCATGCAGATGCACTACAATCAGCATTAGAGATAATTAGACACATTATTTCCTTTCCATTAGAGCCCAAGATCCACTGCTGTTGGAAGAGGAGTCTCCATCTCCTTCTGATTTGACTGAGGCAAAGGGATTAAATAATGTCATTGCACTTTTGTTCCCTTCCTTTGGTCTGCTGCTGTCCGGTAACATCATCCTATTCTGGGCTTGATTTACATCAAGACAAAGAGATAAGAGGTTTTCTAATCTGCTAAGTCAATTTAGGTCTCAGAGGGCTCATTTCCATGGTTTAAGGTATTGCTGAATCACTCAGTGGAATTGAGACTCTTTAGCTCGAAATATAATAAACTTATCAGGATTCCACCCAGGCAGGGAATACATTAGTCACCTCACACTTGTCTCCCTGCAGCTCTGAGAGCACAGTAGAGATCATCTCCTTTCAAAAGGTTGCTTAGCACACCTTCGGGGGTAGCAGTGCTCAGTTATCAGTTAGGAACATAAACTGTTTTTGACTTTGCAGCAGGGAATAAAGGGTACCATGTGAGTCACTGTGTATATAACGTATGACTGTATGGCAAAGACATGGGCTTAAATGTCTTTACTGTAAAAGGTTTAGAAACAAAACATTTATTTTTAGATGCAGCCAAATGCAAAATTATTAATAACACTGAATAAACATTCTCATAGCTGACTAGCATTATTAGAAACAGATTACTTGATAATCTGTAAGATTTTAAGTGGACTACTCTCATTTGACAACAGTACCCAGTAAAAATCCTCGTCACGTATGATTTAATTTTTAATAGCTGCTTAACAAAGGTATCAGCATCACAGAGCTACTGAGAACGTGAAAGCTCCATGTGTTTTCTGCTAAGACACAGTAAAATGAACTTGACAACATGAAATGCCATTACAAGCACTAGAGCTAGAGAAGTACAGCCACATCTTTCAAAACGTCTCTATGTACTTGACTCTAATGATATGAACTAGCCTGCTAAAAGCCTCAGAAAAGCAAAGACAAAATGTGAGGGAATACCATAAACTTAGGTACTGTTAGGCTAGAATTTAAAAAGCTGTGCTATTAGCACAACTGGTGTTACGCAAATATATTCAAAAAGGCATGTCCATGGGCTAGGTTACTACATGCAGAGATAACAACTTCTACTGCTTTCTCTTGCAGAGGATGGGATGTACCTCATTCAAGGCCCTTAAAACTCTTCTAGAGCCCCTGAATGATTGATTGAGCAGAGAGTTGTAACATTCTCCCCAAAATTAGGGGAACCATCTTCCTGGATTGTATAATTCAACTGTGTATTTGAATCCCACAGGAGCAAATCTGCCTCTTTAGGAAGATACATTCAGCTTAATGTGATTTTTTGTGTGACAAGATGTGGGTAATTATGAGAAGTCCAGGTAACACAAAGTATTTCAAGCTCTTTTGTCAAGTCCTATCACTGCCACACTGGAAGCTCTTGAAGAGACATTCTAAATAACTAACTACAGCTAGATGCAACTGTAAAGTTGAATTAATATACATACATACATACATGTTATCATCTCAATCTACTGATATTTAGTCATTTAAAGATTAAAGTGGCTCATACCTAAAAAACAGTGCCAGTTATCTAATTATTTATGAAAAGGAAATGGCATAATCTTGCAGGAAATACTCAGCAAACAATCAAAATACTGAGAGTGCTGTAAATGAGCAGTCCCTATCCCTAATGTTCTACCATATGTACTCACCAGAAGGAGTAGAACAGAATAATATGATTCATGATATTGTACTAATATTACCCCTTGAGTTCTATCAAAATATTATTTGAATTATCTATAATGTTAAGAATAATAAAGTTTTTCATTTGTAGCCTGGGTAGTGCATCAATTAACAAAATAAATAATCTTCATATTATTACACCACTCATTGAAATTACAGTGAAATTAAGAAAGGATGAAGACTTCAGTGATATCAAGAATGCTTTGCTATTACCTAAACAGGAAAGAATTGATAATTCTTGTCTTTTAAGAGGTAATTCCTTGAACAAAGCATATTTTTGTGTTAATAAGACTGAGATTCTTGCACACAGAAAAGATAACATAATTATCTCTTCAAATCACTGAACAAATTTCTTTAAACTTCACATAACAATAATAATTCCTCTCTGCCCAGTAGCAATAAAATTTCAACAAGGAGACAGGTTGATAACCAAGTTGCAAATCATCGTGTTTGTTCTGGAGCATTCTGCAAGCTATACATCCATCCCAAGGTCTTCCACAAAACACTCTCACGTTAATTAAGCTCTGATACAGATCATCTGGAAGGATAACTTATTATTTAACTATGAGTTCAGATCTCAATGATTATGCCAGTAATACTCTGGAAAGCTGTCAACACAACTTGCTAATGGAATTCTGCTCTGAAACACTAACTTTAATCATTTCACATAATAACTGCCACATTGGGTTAGAGCAGTTAGTCAAGTTAAAGAACTTTTTTTTTGGTCAAGTCCCATATCACTCCCCAGTCATGAAAAATGAAGGGACAGTAAAACACTGCCAAAATCTAAAATTAGTTACACCTCAGAAAGAACTCCGGTAGTGACTTTAATAATGAAACAGTTACAAGTTAGGTCACTGAAAAGGGATCCGTCATTTTTCAATGAAATTACTATCTTGCTATCTAATACAGTACTTCTTTAAAAATACATACAGCTATATTGAAAGGGAGACAGAAGAATAGAGACTCTGTAAGATAGATGACTTGACCAGTTAAATATTAAGATCCATATTTACAGCTCTTCAGCTCTAGGAACTTGGTGACTCTGGACTGGCAAACACAGGAATTTCACTCTCAAATCCAATGGTACAGCACAGGCTCATTTCAGTTTCCAAAAGCATGAGCTATCTGATGATTCTGTAGCATTTTGTCAAATGAGCTGACAGTTTCTTAATTCCAGAAAGCATTGCACACATTGGAAAACAACAACTGTAAAAGGCACCATTTTTAAGCAGTCAGCACTGAGTACAAAGTCTGAACAACTTCTGGAAGTTAAGGGCCCAGTGGCACTCATCAATTTCTTGAGAGGATGTCACCATCAGCAGGAGTAACATGTTTTACTATGGTCTGAATTACAGGCCTGCTGTCACAATGTCTCACACATGCCACTTAAAAAGCAAGCCAGAGCAGAGGGAACTCCAGGTTATCTGCATTGCTGCTACAAATCAAGATTTATTATTTATTTATAAATTCAAAGAGACAACAAAAGAGCTAATAAGGAAAGAATTGTCTGCATATCCACTAGTAATTAAGAAATGGAGAAAATGAGTTCCAGTAGGCTTCTTTGTTTTCTTGTAAACAATCAAGCAACTGAATGCAAAATAAATATTCCTAACTACTCTGCAAGAACACGTAGTCCTGCTATAATGGATCAACTAAATGGAGTGCTGTGAACAAAACCAAGAATGAATAAGAGAAAAATATAGAATTTAAAATCTTTTCTGAGTAAGCAGATTTGTTTGAACAGACTAACAACTAATTAGCTCACATCATTTGTAATAGAAGGTGAATTTAAGCATTATAAAGGATTTCACGCACTGGTAGTCATCCTGAACCCAATTCCATTGTTGCTTACACTATGAAGAGATTATTTGTGCAGTCCCCAGTGATTTCAACCTAGAAATTGCCAATATGTTTCTAAAATAAAGCTGCTGAATTTGAAGCTAGAAGATTCAAGATTGCTCTTGCATGTTGGCCTTATTATTAAGACTTACATTCTCTTAAGTTTCTTGTACTGGGTAAAAGCTCCAGGGGGAATGATTTTGATGAGGTTTTGCTCCAAACGGCTGAAAACAAACAAAATAATATACATGTTAAATACACAATTGCAGGACACGAATAACATTAAATATTGTAACTTTTTTTTGTACAAATACGCAACTATTTTATAGAGGTTTGTATGTTTATATGATTTTTCTTTTGAAAGCCACTAAATGGAAAACACACTGAGGAAATAACTTGCCTTAGAAGAGAAATTCATCTCATTGATTACATTAAATCTGTACAGAAAAAAGCCAGAAGCTGTAGAAATTGCATCCTTAAAGCACATGGAATTAATCTAAAAAAATCTGAGGTATATTGTATTACTACTTAGTCAAAATTAAGGTAGCAAATACACTTCCCTCACTGCAAATAGCAGGTATCCAAACTGAAAGCTATGCTATTTTGTGACAGCTTAACAAGCAGATTAATGCTACTGCCACAGTGACTCAGGAGCAACAACCTGTGGGAACGTGTTGAAGTTCCCTCCCTGCATCCACCACTTGCATTAATAACAATTCTGCAGAAAAATGTGGAATCTACTGCAACATAAGTCCAGATTTTTAACTTTTTCTTTTTGGAGGGAGGAAATCTATTTAAAACAGAGGAAAAAGGACTACATGTTCCAATTTTAAGTAACAAATATTGAAAGTGTTCTAAAATATGGTCCAGACCAAGTGAAAATGCTGCTGTTTTCATTTCTGACATCTGTTTTGAAATAAACATTCTTTATAACGTAGCAAAAATGCTTGTATCAGTAACAAGAAGTAAGCAGCTTTAAGATACCGCATACAGCAACCATTAAGATTCATTTCTGTGCCTTCATAGAAATGAGAAATATTTTCATGCCTTTGACAGAAAGATCCCCAAAGCTCTGCTAGAAGGACTGCCTTCTCCTCAGATGAACCCTAAACATGCATCTCAATTAGAAATGTAAAATTAGACCCCACACAACAAATTCAGATGTCCACGGGAGCTAAAATTCTACAGTTACAGTTGGAATAAAAAGCAAAATTTGATTTTATCCAGTTCTTACTTATTAATCAAAAGTTGTGTATTTTTTTCCGAAAATCTGATAAAAAGAAAAAGCTATAATAGCAAAACTTGGTGGTTGGAAATGGTTTAGAACCGATAAACAAAAACACACCGGAATGAAGGAATGAATCACTCGAGTCACTGCTGCAGCAGTGCAGAGGGGAGAAAAATTTTAAAAACCAGGAGCATAGATAAAATGAGATGCAGGGAGAAGAAAATGATGGCTTTTAAAGGTCTCTGGAAGGATGTGGAGAAAATGAGTACAGCCCATCAGCCCGCTCCTGCACAGCGTACCCTTCTGTGCATCTGTGCTCTCAACAGGCAAAAGAAAATTCCCTTGAAAACACAATGTTTTGCCAGCTCGGTTACGCTTTAAGGAGCTATTTAAGTCATGAATATTGTGATATTTGTACAGCCAATTAGCACAGACCTTTCTCTTTTTATTTCTGTAGTAGTCTGTTTTAAAGGTTGTGATCAGAGTTAACTCTCCTCCCTGTTTTGTGACCTGAATTAGCACCTGAGGTTTCCCTTCCAGTCGGTCTAAGTATAGCGGGCGTCGTTCCTGGCAAGTCCACAATGAAATGCAAATTGCTGTAAGCTCAGCACACTGCTATTGTCGGGTGTTTGTCACCCGAATTAGCAGTACACACACTCTTCCCATAAAGGCTTTTTGTCAGCTTGCCAGTTCTGTAACTCCTCCCAAGTGTTTCTGTGCAGACACTTCTAGGAACAAAGGAGGGCCCAGCTCAGCCAGCTCCCTGACTCCAGGATGGAACCCGGGGCTTGGCACGCCGTGCACAGGCACAGAGCTGTCCTCACGGCACAACTCACCGGCACTGCTGGAGGCCACATGGCCACATTTGACAACTGCTTAAAGTTCCAAGGCAATTTCAGCCACTCAGAAGTGTCAACCTACAGAGAAATAACCCCACAAAGGGCAAAAAAAGCCAAAATTGGAGTAGCCTCACACCTTGAGTGATATGAACAAAGGAAAATTCCAGAGGAGAGGAATGCAGAAGAGCAGTTCCACGGAGCTACCTGCTTCACCCTTTCCTAGAACATCTGCAGCAGATGGCCAAGTACACGGACAAGGCTGTTGTCATCTGCTGCTGCATTCCCACCTTATCACCTTACAATTTCTTATTGTATGAAGCTCTTCATCAAAAGACTAAAGACTACACGTAACACTCATGCTCGGTGCACGGCGGTTTGCAGGTGCTCCCAGAGGAGCAACAAGTGGCACCGTGCCCTCTCGTCAGGCATCTTCTCAGGTGGATTCTAACTTGGGAACAAAACACAGCTGATCCTGGAGCATTAAAGTGGAGCATCAAATAAACAGGTATTTTAAAAGTATGAAATATTAATCTGACTTCAGTTTGTTTATTCATAAATGCATGTTCTAGACTGAAATGCATAAGGTGAGAAAGACAGTGCAGTTATACAACTAAAACAGTGAAAAAAAAATTATATATATGTAATTACTCTGAGCTGTCTGAGCTCATAAATGGCACATGAAGGCCAGTACAGGATCAACGACCTCTAGGAAACACTAGGTGTGCCTGAAGGGGTGTTGGGAATTTCAAGGTGATGAAGGCTTAATTACAAACCCACATCATCCACGATATAACGGGAAACATCGCTGCTGGAGGGGCCATCTTTGAGGTAAAGCACAACCAGACTCCTTAGCTAGTTTTGTCACTTTTTTCTACAGAAAGTGAAAGGCTGGTCTACGTTTCATGGCCACCCTTTATTTCAGAGAGAACTATCCAGCACACCCAGAACATGGCCTCCGGAAAACTGCTTTTCTCATGGTCTGTCCCTGCACGCTACAAAGTGCTGTCACACACTATAAAACAACCTGTGCTAGTGCAAAGGAACGAGATGATTTATTTTGTGTATCACTGCAATACACTATAAATTAGTTTTACAATACAATTGAGAAGTCTGTACACGAGACGAAGTCCTAAAAGAATAAACTTTGGTCACTCGAACTACTGTCTGCCACATTAAAGATTTCTTACAACTCAATAAAATTTTACTTGATTTTCCTCCGATATTTCCTGTTAACATCCATGTAAAAGGCTACACAAGCAGAATTCACAAAACTGATAAAACAAATTGGCCACGTTCAAACCTCTCGGGGGCTTTTGTCCCTCTTCCAGTTACCCGCCTCACGGTGCCTGCTGCCAGCTGTATCGTTGGGATGAACTGAAGCATATCTCCCCCCTCCTGACATGCAGCAGTGCTGTCTGCCTCTTCAAGCTTTATTTCATCGCCTTCGACAACAACATCAAAGGACAAGAACAATTTCCTTTCTCCCCTCTATTATATCATCAGAGATTGGAGAGTATGAGGGTCCAATGGATTCAGATACATTTTTCTTGTAATAACTCCATGCTAGACAGGATAAAGTCTTCCTTCTTCCCAATTTTTTTTTAGAGTAGCTTTGCAGCAATGAGAGCAAAAAGTAAACATATCAGAGGAAAAAAAAACAACGGGAAACTGTGCAGTTAGATATGACAAATGATCCCAGAGCAAAGAATAAGCACTCCAATTGCCATGCTAATCCATCTCAAAGTTCACTGAGGTGCAAATGTTTTCGTCACCTCCTCAGCCGGCGCCTGCACTGCTCACACCCAGGATGGCAAAGCACAGAGGTTAAGAGCCCTCCCTCAGGCAGCCTTCACAGAGCCAGCTCACGGTCCCAGGGGCGACAAAGCCATTTGTCTTCAAGAGTGATCTCCCCTGCAGAGTGGGGGAGACAGTCGTATTAATTTGGGCCTTAACTATCTCTCTTTCAATGAAGGAAAGAAAGAATTTGTTACTTGGGTCTCTAATGGAGCAGTTTGCTAGCAATTTTCCCATTTCAAACACCGTCTCAGCTGCTAATGTGTAATGTTTTGTCAAGCTTGCCTACCCATAACATAGACAAATCACTAGCTTGGAGAAAAAGAGAGAGGGAGTGAAGCATCAGTACTGATAATTCTCAGCTGTCAGACGAATGGAGCCTACAAATGAGACAGCCATGCTCTGTTAACGGTGCCACCGAGCTCTTGCCTGAGATGTGTCAGAGACGTCCCTCTGCATTGGGTGAGCTCCCTGCTGGGAGACACAGCGAGAGAATGAGCCGGGCTGCTCCCGCACCACGCTGCTCCCGTGCCGGGCTCGCATCACCCAGGCAGCCAAGAACTGAAAGCAATCTCCAGGAGACAGAAAGCAGGAGATCGGATTGGTGTGCAGCAGTGACCAGTAGCACACGTCTCTGGCAGGATGCATGCAGCCTCTGTGAAGGTGCTTGGGAAGGGCAAAACGCTGTCTTTGCTCTGGCCCTGTAGCAGGGGTTTTCAGGGAGCCAGTTAGGGACTGTCTGGGGGGAATGACCCACATGTTCATCCCCCACAGTGACACAGCCCCAGGCTGCACTCTGCATTAGGAAGGATGAAACTTCTTAAGCACACAACAACCAGCAGAGAGCCTGTCTGTCCTTGCCAAGGGCTGAGAACAACTGGAACACAAAAGCTGCTTGGATTATTGCTTGACATTTGTCTCATATTTTGGACTTACATACCTTATTGTACATTGTGGAATTCAATGAGGAAAAGTTCAAAAATTTATTTTCAGTATTTAAGAGGAGTAAAACATACTTGAAATCTGTCTTGGTGCACACAGGGGCTAGCTAGGGCTGAGCGCTGTCCTGATCCTTCCTTGCCTCTCCACCCACAGCAGGTTCAGGTGGCTGCACTGAAGCACTCACCCAAAGACAGCCCTGGAGAGGAGGCACCCTCACGGGGTAGGAAGGAGCCCTGTTCTGCAGACACGCTGTCAGCACCCGCAGCTTGCTCCGCAGTGAGGAATGCAGACGTCACACAGTCACTGCCCTTTACACTGCAGCACTGCAGGACACTGCTCTGCAAAGCACGAGGCAAAACTCAGCAGTTCCATTGCTTTGTAAAGTGTTTATAGGTGTTTATAGGCACAGTGCTTTGGGATGGAAGGACATGCAGCATTTTACGCATCTCGGTGCTTGCTTCTTGTTTTAACTAAAAGGCAGCAGGAGCCTTTAGTCTCTCCTTAGCCAAAGACTCTGCCACCACCACTATAAACATGTGGTTCCCAAGACTTTCCTACTGCTGCCTTTCATCACAGTGCAGCGTATGAATGACTTCCAAATAAAATTAATATGTATTATGAAACTCTCTCTCATGGAGTCTGCCTCTCCGTGTTAGGAACGGGAGAGGTGAGAGCCAGTGAGCTGTCGGCCTGCATTAACTCAAGGTGACAAGCAGAGTTTTCCTTCATATCCTGATGTTTGGTGTTGATTTGCAGGGTCCAGCTGTCAAGCTCGTCATGTAGTTTTAAAAAGGGCTGCTTCTTAGGCACTCAGTTAAGGGCAAATCCTCAATGGACAAAATCCCATCAAGAGTGAAGTGACTTTTCAAAATAAATCTACCTAGGAAGTTACACAGATAACTCCTCTAACCAAAAAATATCCTTCAGAATGAAACCAGATGTTTTGATGTGTTCCTGATACCGCGGTGTTCACTCAAAAGTAGTGCCAGTGATACTGGAATTTCTGACATACTACAGTTAATTGAGCTTAAGCTGACACGAGTCACAAGCTGAGCAGTGGATTTGTAACGGCGGTCACACTACAAACCCACCTGCTCTGTGGTGGTATTTTAATTTTGCACCAAGCCCTGTACAGACAAACAGGAAGACATCAGATAAATCTGCAGTCTGTTATTTTGCAAAACAGTTTTTGACATAACACCGATGTCTCTGTCTATATAAACACGATATGCAGTAATATACTGCCAGACCTCAAGGCTTCTCCATCTACCACTGCAATGCTCCATGTTCCCAGGTGGTATTCCTGTCTCTTTACTGCAATGTTACTCACTCCTGCCAGTCTCACTGATTTATTTTCCCTGCTCCATCCTTGAAGTGAGGATGCAGCAGCACCAAGCACGCTGCCGGTGTCTGAGCTCACCCTCCCTGCACTGCCACAGCTGTGAGAACTCTTTGCAGGCTGTGCCCAGATGTAAAAACAGAGATTTCAAGTGACCATTCCTCGTCTGTGAGCCATCAGCAGTGGGTACAATCAGTGAGGATGCTAAAGGTTAAACAGAAGCTTTTTTAGGGGTGGAATATAAAATACCTTCTCGTTCTTCTTTTGCTACTTCCCCTCATCTGATGTCTAGGATCATCACTGTACATCAGCAGGATCTGAGCTAGGATGAGACCGAGATCATTTCCCTTCTCAGCAGACTTCACAGGCTCACATGGACTTGGGATCTGAGTTTGCAGGAAGGTATTTGCCTCTCTGCCTATCGGCATGCAGCTGTGAGCAGAAATACGGGCCAAAAAGAGTCCCTAGGCTGGGGAGATCTGGCAGCCTCCAGCCCCTACTTCTGAAACAGCCTAGCTGTGTGCTTCATTCAGCCAGCATGCATGTGTTCCCACGGGTTTGCATTCCCAAGACATTTTAGAGTGGTAAAAACAGCAGAAATTTGGGTCCCACTTCTGGATTTCTGTGTCCCCCAGTGACTCCAGCTCAGACCCACTGAATTCAGCTCAGAGAGCTCCAAGGAGACCGGCCCACAGGGTGCTACATGGAGGATGAGGTTCTTGCAGCCACTTTTCAAGACTGCAGCATCTGCTGTGAGGCTCAGATCTTTGCTGAGCATGTTTTGCTATGGCAGGTTTGGGTTTTTTTGTTGTTTGGTTAGAGGTCTTTTGTTGTTGTTGTTTTGTTGTTGTTGTGTTTTGTTTTATAAATCTGAACCTTCAAGTCTATACTGGGGAGATGCATGGTCTCTGCAGAGCATACTAGCAATCAATGCTTGGCCTACAGTCACATTTCACAAATGTAAACAAGTAGCAGTGGTTTTCAACAAGCCAGACTCATACTGAGCCTCTACTGAGGCTGTTTTTGTTCCATCAGGTCCCAGAAAGACTAACTCCTTAACAAGTCACGTTGCTGTATCATCATTAATTCTGTAGGTTGATCCAAACCATCCTCTGTGACTTCCAGTTATTTAAAGATCACTTTCCAAATTTTCTAACAATGGAACTAATAATTTTCAAGTCTGAGGATTTCGTCAAGTTCTATTATATTCGTCAAGTTGTAGCACAGAATTATATTTTTAGGCTTAAACTGTAAATGGAAACAGTAAGCTGATGGAAAGGAAAAGAAGCCATCATTTAATCCATAAACTAATTTCTAGTGAGGAGCTCCATACATTCAGTAACATCTAATTTTAGCACACATTTACAAATACTGATGAAGAAAAGGTAAAACATAAGAAATAAGTGGAAAATTAAATAGCTTTCTGCTAGTTGAAATGCTGCTATCTGCAATGTTTTGTCAACAAAAAACATTCTATCATTCGAATACAAACATCCCTCATACCCTTTGTTCCTTACTCAATGTTTTTTAACAAAATGAACAAGAGAATACATGTAAACTAAAGGGTGATTACCATTCCTTACAGTAAAAAATCTGATTAGTACATTCTATATGCGGTGATTTTATGCTCCCTAGTTTATTTTCTGTGATTTCTTCTGCGCTTTCATAATCAGCTTTCAAGATGTATGTGCTCATTATACAATGCAACCTCCCCATTTTGCTTGGCAAAACAAAGGGGTTTGAGTGACATTTCTATTAGGGCTTTTTGATGATCTGCATTGCCTCGTCTTTGTCGGGTGATGTTCCGTTAACAAATTTGATTACTTGGTACTACTATTTATTGCCCTTTCTGACCATACCTTTCATTCTTTATGAACAAGGCTAAATACATGTTCCTGCTGAAGCAATGTCTCTGGAGGAAAAAGTGACCAACAAAAAATCCAACAAACCCAAACCTACAACCTTGTAAGAATACTAACTGCTACAGAGCTTGCCTGAGTAAATTTCACCTGCAGGTAACTATTTAAAAAAAATTTTTTTAGAAATGTAAATTTCACAATAGTAAGAAGAGAGAACAAGGTTCTCTCATGCAACCAAAAGAATGACTATTATTATCAGGGTATACAAACTAGATTTATCAAAACAAAAACACCTTATTATGCCTAGAGACGACATTAGTTACACTTACTTCCACAAAAAGAAGTAAATATGTAAGAAGTAAATCCTGCCTTGGTCTTACAGCAGAAGCTCCCTGCAGTTACTGCTCATTTCTAAAACCGAAACATATTTTCCTGCTTTCCTTCATCTATCTCAGCAAACAATGCACTTCTCGACATTTCCCATAAATTCATATTTTTTCCACTGACTCTCAATCTTTAGTATTTTCTTTATTATTTCATCATTATTTTTGGGTCTTGCTCTCACTGAATAGAAGGTCATCTACATATTTTTGGCCTGACAATAGAAATCTCATTTTGATGTCGAATGTAAGGAGCCAGTAACGCAGTTTGTCTAGTGAGATCCAGAAAACAGTAGTCAAATTTGACATGTGAAGCTGTCCAGAGCCAATTTACAGCAGTGAATGAAAATCATATTATATGATTCAACTACAGGAGCCAACCCGATTCCCTAGCCAGAGAACTTGCCACCAGAGGCAATTATGGAACATTTATTACAGCGTTCAAAAGTACTGTGCTGGCTTCAGCTACAGCATTTACTGGAAGCCTGGGAAAATTGTTATAGCTTTCTTTTAGGAGGAAGAAGAATGTTAAATTCATATCTGTCTTCCCTCTATCCTCAAATACATAGTTTCCACACATCTATATTCTTGAGAAAAGAAAAAAACTCTTGTCTTCGTGAAGCTGAGATAAGTCCATCCATTAGCACTGCCCAACACAGTTACTCTCGTGACAGCAATTATTTAAATACTAAATTTATCAGAAATGTATTAATTAAATAAGGAACAAGAACAACATTATATTTCAAAGTGATTTTCTTGCAGAAACGTAGGTTTGTTTTCACCTTGACAGAACCATGCAAAAATCAACAGCCAAGTGCATTACATTTCTCCTCAGTGATAAAATTCTAGCACTTTTCCTAAGTGTAGAAATTATGGACCAAAATCAAGCACTGTTCATACCTACAAAGTCTTGGTCATCAATTCAGCTTTCAATAGTGAGAATGATAAACTAAACCATGAAAGAGAAGTCACTTGAAACTGGCCTTAAGCTCCAGCTAGCTGCTGGTGGGCCTGCCAGCCTGTTTTACTCTGTGCTCCAAAGCCAGAAGCTGTGGTTGTCATCCCACCAGATCTCAGTCAGCATTACTCTTGGTTTACACAATTATATAATTCTTAATCTCAGCAGATGAGAGTATTGCAAAGGTTAAGCAAGAGTAATACAGAAGGTTAAATATGGAAAAGAATAGGTTTAAAATCTAAGGCTAGTTTGAAGATGTAATGACATGTATTTAGATTCAGGAGTTTGTAGACTCCAGCCTGCAGATGATGGGGACTTGGCTTTTCAAAGCAATTAGTGTAGCACAGCACTATGTGTTCAAAACACAGTTCCTATTGACTTTTACTGCAGCTGTGAGTCCTCAAGTGCTTCTGAATATCTCAGAGGAGTCAGCCAGAAAAGGAGAATTACATCATTAGTGACCACCCATGAGAAGTCTGTGCAAGTTACTTTCAGAATCAATTAATAAAACCACTGGTAAATAGAGATACAACCCTATTCTCTGAACAGCACTCATGAGATTATCTTCCCCAATGTTCCCATTTTAGATTTTTCCTGTTTCCGCAACAAACAAACAGATCACATCTATATATATATATAATGTTCTTTACTGCTTCAGTCTGAATTCTTAGGTATTTTAATGTCTTCATCTGTTTAGTGAGCTCAAAACCAAAAGCTGACATAACCAATTCCAGCACAAGGAAGTTCACGTGCAGCAGAAGTACAGCACCAGCACCTCTGAATTAATGTCTCACTGGCAGAAATAACAGCAGTTAAAATAGCTAATGCCTCAGTAGCTTAATAGTTAACCTCTGTGTAGAAGGTCACCAGTGCACAGGGACAATGACATGCCAATTGTTGTTGGGTTTCAGAAGCTCATGGTGACACATCAGGAAGGCTCTGAGGTTGGTTTTTGCCCTGCTGAGCCGCATTGGCTCCATCTCCCCCCATGCTGCCAGGCCGCTCTGTCCGTCACCCCCCACATCCCAGCCTTGCTGCCACATCCCAAAGCCCGCTTGGCAATCTGTGCCCCAGGCTCACCTCCAGCAATCCCAGGCTTTATTCCCACACACTCCTCACTTTCTCAGACTCTTAACACATCTATTGGTCTGTCATAATTTACTTTGTTCCCAACCTTTCTCACCATCACATGCTTTGCTGTTTCTTTGCTTGAGTTCAGTCTTCTTTAACCCAACAATTCCCGTACTGGGCCCAGACAGTCTTCATTCTCAAAGCGCCTGTCCAACCCACACTGCAGTCCTTGGCACTAGCGATTAATCAAATCCTCCTCTTACACACTCTGAATGTCCTTCAGAGCAGTGGTGCCAGATAAGATCAGGTCTGATCAGAAAATGGATTCTTTGTTTCCCTCCCAGTTCCTAGGTCATCCCTCCCCTCCAAGGTCAAGTCCGTTCTGCCCATTATGCTCTGTTCTCTGTTTTATCTTACAAGCATTTTCTCTTACCCTTTCTAGATACATGCAAACTTCTCCTTTTATTGTATGTGCCGTGCTAACGTCATGACACGACTATATCATTCATTCACCAGCAAACCACGAAATCATATTTGTTTTGGTATTTCTTTTTAGTGAATCTCCAGATGCTTAATGACTTTTTTTTTTCATCAGAACATTCATGCAAAACGTTTCCATGTTTATTCTCCTGTGTTTCTCTATAACATACACAGTGGTCATTTTTTTCTCTGAAAAACACAAGAGAATCACTTTGTAAGCAGGGAACCTTTTCTATCGCACAACACCCAGTCTCAAATCCCTAGCTTTAGTTTCTTGTAACTCATTTTTCCTCAGTCAATTTGGCTGCTGCTGTCAGCTCCTGGCTGAACAAGAAGCCTTATAAAAAATGAATTGCATACTGCACATTCTGGCTATCTATTTTATGAAATTATGGAAAAGTAAGCCTGGTATATAGCTTTCTAGCTTCCCTAAATTCCTTTATTTAATAGTAAACATGCTTGCAATGAGGGCCTTCAGGATAATGCACCTCAGGGAAAAGTATAACAGGGTAACAAAACAAACTTCCAAGTCATATATGGCAGAGGTCAGCAGCAAGTGAAAATTAGTATTATACGATGTCTGCTTTATGTCCCGTGACAAGGGAGCTGCCTGTTTTGTGATAGCTTTTCATCAACAAAAACAAATTTAGGACTTGTTGGAAGCTGTGCTAGAGAATACCCATATTAATGAAAAAAAGAAAGGAGGAAGAAGGCAGAGCAAAATATCTTTAATTAATACTGAAACACAGAGTAAAATTTATGTCATCTTTAATAAGCAGCTGTGTGTTTCATTTTTGTGGACAGTTTGTTAGTCAAGGGTTCTTATCTAACATAGTTTGGCTTATGAAGAAAGACTGAGTTAAGGGGAAATACAAGTAGAAAGCTGAAATTGAATGTAACTAATAAGCACAGGAACTTGGAAGTGCCCCAGGTGGAGAGGAGTAAGCACAGCATTTTAATACTAACATATAAATATTCTGAATGGACTACAGTCTATAGGGGAAATGCTTTTTATGTTGAATGCCTATTTACAATGGTAGGTAGAAACAGATAAATGAAAAATACACCACCTCAAGTAATACCCCATAGGACGTTTGATATATGTGTATGCAGTAGTAACCCAGCAACACGGTCTGCCTGTACCACATATTCCAAAAGAGGAATCTCGTCTCTAGCAAGAGTCAGATCTCTAAAAGATGATCAGGATCAGATCATAGGATTACAGAGTCCAGAAGGAAGTGTTCAGGCAGCACCACTACGCAGCTGCCTTTTATACAAAGGGTCTGATCAATCACTGACCATGGGGGATAGATCTCAAAGTGAAAAAAGCAACCCCAACCTCACAACTGTGTGTTGATGTGGGTTGCCGCATATAGGGAGAATTTACTTGGCCCCATAGCTACATTACAACAAGAGAATATTATTCTGCCTATCATATCAAATCAAAAGACAGTCATTATCCCATGTGTAGCTGGAACCTGATCTTTGGATGGATGTTATATTGAATAAGTGCAGAGTAGACTCAGCCAAACTGAATTTCTGAGCAGTACAACAAACTTCTCATAAAACAGAAAGGCTTTCTTGATTGAAGGAATTTATGCCAGGATTTTTCTGAGAAAACACTGGGCAGCAATCTTCCATCCTTCCAGAAATATTTTTCTCTGTGAGAATATCCTTTACTCAAACTAGATGTGAGAATGTGTAATACTCTGCCCTTGGATTTAAGGTTAATCAGTTGCTCTTTCTTACCAGTACTTTCACAAAACAACAGAACTGTTTTATCAGTAGAGATAAAAAAAAAAAAAGGCATGTGGGCACCGTCACTGACATCACTCTTTCTAATAGAATTACTTGAATTTCTTAACATACATGTAATAAAAAATGAAATCTCACCATTGACTCCATTTGAAAGTAAGCAATACAATTTACATGGGGGTTAGCCCACATCACACTCTGGACACACTAGTCACCAATATTTCTGCTGAACTACTCCCACCTGAAATGCTTGTGAATTTGTAAAGGATCTGGGCAGGACTGAAGTGATACAAGATTATCTATAGGCAAACACTCAAATAAGCACTGCCTAAAATGCAAGAAGTCTGACATCTAAATGATTAAAGAGCTTCATGGAGTGTTCTGTGGAGCTAGAAGTTTTATAATTTGCGGGTTATGAAAGTTTCTCAAAATGTTACATGCATCTTGACTGGCTATCCCATCATCTAGCTTAAAGGCTCTCCAAGTTTTCCCCCACTTTCTGCTCTCCTAAATTGCTTTCATACATCACAAGGGCTAGGTGTAGGCTGGAGATGCTAGAAAGGAGACAGGATGTGGCTATTCACTACTATTGTGGCAAGGATAAAGACCAACATTTTCACTTGCTTTCTCACACTGAAGTGCACTCCTGCAGGGAAGTGCAATTTCAGTCTTCCTGCAGATACTGCTCTCCGTGTGACTGACACAGAGCCAACAAAGACAGCTGAATTTTTGCTAGCATTTTTACCACTACCAGATAACATTTTACAATTCTCCTAACCCAACACTAATTTGGGAGCAAATCTGAAAACAATCTCCTCTCTGCCTCTTATTCTGAACCATTCCAGCTACGCCCCAAAACTTGCTTGCACTGCATCTGACTGAATTGAGCTTATACTTCCTCTAAATGTTTTACATGCTCTAGACACATCCTCAGCAATAGTAATTTTAAGATGTTTTTTATTTTCTGCGTTCACTGTGCTGATATTGAACATATATTTCTTATTGAGGTACACAATCAAGCACAATAAGCTACCTGTAACTGTTATGCTGAGATAGTAATCCAAACAATTCTGAGGAGAACCTTAAATTATAAAAGCAATTGATGAAGTCAGAGGAGCGGTAGTCCAGAGCAGATCATCAGCAAACAATATAGTGCATCGTCTTCATTGGCCATAACCCTTACATTTTTCTTGAGTACAGAACTGTAATCCCAGACTTGTGAGTTGTAAACACAATCTGAACACAATATGCCAAGAACTTCACCTTGTTTTGAGGTAGGGCAACTTCACACAGTATCTTAATATAGATTAAAGAATGGTTTGAGCCCTTAAATCAAAACAGTGAAGGCAAAGCGGACAACTACAATATATCTGTTAGCTGCTCAGAACACAGTTTTCAAAACACGTGCCTTTCTTCCACATGACGTGGATTAAAATGAAGAGAAAAGACAAAGAACAGTGCATTACATTGGCACTTACATTTCCCAAATGTCCTCTGGTAGGTTAGCTGGAATTTCTGTCAAGCCCCTTCCTCGACAATCCACCACGTTGTTGCTGCAGGTGCAGGCAGATGGGCAAGTGATGGAACTGGCACTGCACGATGGTGGTTCAGACTGGGAACCTGAGACACAATGAAAACATTAAACGCTAGTTTTGAAAAATGACTGCCTGAGATTTTAACAATAAAATACATCAGCTTCCAAGTTTTCCAGATCCTTCTACTATATTAAGTAATAATTTATTTGGATTCAGTGAATATAATGTGCTATAAATCAACTGCAGAGAAAATGTATAAAAGATTACTGTGGTCTTATTCTTCCTCAGTCTCCACTCAATCAATTTTTCTCCCGTATGGACACTTCTTTAGTCCCCTCTACAATCAACTGTATCAATTTATTCAATGATTTAGAAAACAAACCTAAACATCAAGGAATATCTCCAAAGGTTGTCTTTGCCTAGCAGTTTCCATTACACTAACTTTTACATACTGAGAGAAGACTGTCATCAACATTGACTTATGTTTTTGAAATGATGTAATCTGTTATGGTATAAAGACTGGAGATAAAAATCTAGTTTTTTCAAGATTAGACAATGCAGTTAATGGAAACACACGCAATTATAGCAATGTAAATTCAACACTTCATATCCCTGCTCAACCTAATAATTTCACTGAAAGACAAGAAAACAGAGAACAAAGGTTTAGCACAAGGATGTTACTCATATACATTCTAATCAGTCTATTAGATTCAAGTTTAATTCTCAATTGGTTTTTCAAAACTGTAGCAGTTATATAATTTTTTCTTAAGTGGTTATTATTCTTACATTTAAAATTTTGATGTATACACACACACAAAGAAAAAAAATTTGCCACACTGATTAATGTTATCAAAATGTAGTAGTTATGGATGTATTTATGGTAAGTCACACTTGTAAATTACATCAAACACAAGAAATCTCAAGTATCTTTTTGAGCTACGATCAGACACAGAGGACCTAATATGAATGCTTGTGGTGCTAAGAAGTGACAAAATCCTAACAGAAACAGGGGAAACTGGTTCTTTTCTAGATTGTGTAAATTATAATCGTCAAACATACTCAGAGTTTTGTTCAGAAAAGCTAAAAGATCTTCATTTTTAAATCACAAATAATGTGAGAACATGGAGAGCTACACACAAAGCTTGGGGTTTGTCTTCAAGAAAACCACGATTGACACTTTCATAACTTATAACCACAAGTGATGAAGTCCAAAATACCTGTTGGTATTGATTATCAATCCAATATTATTATGACAGTTAAAATATGTTATATATGCATATATGTTGCAACATTCTTACAGTTCTCTTGATTAATGCCTAAATACCCTCTGATTTACCCCTTAACCATGCACAGCAAAGTCAACTCATTGTAAAGTGAACTTACATATGCCTGTATTTGTAAAAAAATCTGAATGTAACATCAACATCTCATAAGTAGCAAAGACATTTGGGAAACAGAATACGTAAGAACTGCTTTTAAAGACTGGCCAGAAGGCTTTTTGCATCTAGAGAAGAATAAGATTAACATTAACAAGATAACATTGCCAGCCCAAACGCTGCTGGCAGACTGTCCACCATTTCCTGAAACACCAGAAGTCTAGCAAAGTTCCAGTGTGCGTTGTTGGAACTGTAAGCCTAGTACCTGGAAGTCTGTGCTACTAAGTTCCTATTTTTCAACATCAGAAGTCAACATCAGAAAGACATTTAGTTGCACCTGTAAGTATAATTATTTTGAAATGCAGATACAGTTTGAATACATGTCAGCTGAAAACTTCTAAAGGTTGACTTTGCACTTGAAGAAGGAAAGTAAAAAACAATTACCGCAAAATCACACCTTCTGTTAGAAAGGTATTGAATTCTTTTGTCAATCAATTTCTCTTTGCCTATATTTTTCTTAGTTCAAGCAAGTGCTTATTGCTTTTAAATATTTTTTGTAGCCAGGGTTGATAGAATTGCCTTATATTAAGATGCATTGCTGAGTTTCAGAATAAGATCACAGTTTATTTAATCAGAGGGTGGTGAGGCCCCGGCACAGCTGCCCAGAGAGCTGTGGATGCCCCATCCCTGGAGGTGCTCAAGCCCAGGTTGGATGGGCCCTGGGCAGCCTGATCCAGTGCAGGGCACCCAGCCCACATCAGGGGGGTTGGAACCAGATGATCTTTAAGGTCCCTTACAGCCCAAGCTATTCTGTGATTTCAACTGTGTATGAAATGTTGCCAAATTATAGCATTGGGTTTTAAATTTTTTTTTTCTTGAGTCATTAGTGGACTTTGACAGGACAGCAAAAGAAAAATTTGGGTCTCAATGCACTGTAACTTTTGAATGTAGTTTTTGCTGATGCTGACCAGAGCTGTGAGTGACTACTTTGGCAGACCAGACCTCAGAACTCCAATTTAGGAGTCTAGAAATTGGATTTTCAAAGGTAGAGATCATCTTAAAAAAAAAAAAATGGATCTCAGGGGACATTTGTGGCATGGGTAGGAGTCACATTCATCCTCCATGAGAGTGTGGAGCTTTCATCATGAGATGATCCTTTCTCTTTGCTTAAATATCCTGTCTCCCTCACAGTTCACTTTCCAACTTCTCTGACAGCTACAGATAAGCACTTTACAAGCAACAGTCTCTATCTCAACACACAGCTGGTTTGAGTCCTAGAGCAGCTTCACCCTGCAGAATCAATTGGGCAAGAACAGAGTGTAAAAAAGATTAAATAGTGTAATTAAAATCTAAATTCTAATGCATATGCTTAAGGAATCAAATTCATATTTTTTATCAGGCAACCTGAACTTTGACAAATCTTACTAGACATTGTTTTAACATAGTCTAAATATCTGAGCATGAGTGTAATACAGTATTTAAGTTGTAGCTACTTGAATTAAAAAAAAAAAAACCCTAAGCTCCACTAGTTAAAAACGTACATGTACAGCAGACAAGACAAGCAGCTCTCTTGGGTCCGTCTTCTGGCCATAAAAATGCAGAGCAGACATATCATCATTGTGAATTAATAGAATTCCTTCAAAAATTAATGGAGCTCTGCTGCATATCACCAAAAGCACTGCCAGCTCTGCCTTTCACCAAGTCCAAGTTTTCTGTAAGATTTTAACTGCGAATGCTTCCAGAAGTAGATTATATTGTTTCAAAATGCACATAAGCCTCTGTTATCTTTGCATAGGAACAAGAGGTTTGTTTTTACAACACAATCACACAATTTTTACTCGTTCGCTTTGTCTGTCTACATTGCGGTGTGATGTCCAAAACAAAACGAACCATGAAAGAAGTGCAAACGGGCCATAGCAAGCCCTTACAGATTGGGAGAAATCCTCAAACTGGGAAGCAGTGCTTCAGAGCAATCCTTGCTCTCTGAGAGGCAAAAAGAATGTTGGCAGCAAGGTCAAGTCTTCTTCACAACTTTTGTCATACACAATAGAAGTGCTTTCTGAAGAGGCTTTGTAAAGAGGGGAAAAGGCATTTTGCAGTTACACCTCTACAACACACTGCTGTGCTGGGTTAGAGAGCAGTAATATACTCCCTTTCCATCAGGGCACAATATCAAAAAACCCGTGAAGTACTGCCAGTTGGAGTTGTAAGAGTCTGTTCCTGACTCCACAGTATCTAATCAACATCTAGTAAAAGATTCAGTGGAGCTCAGGTCATCACCTCCACATTTTGTGCAACTCAGTATTGCAGAGTGCTCTGAACTAATGAAACACTTTGAAAGGAGGTTATTACACTAGGCACGCTGAAAAGCATGATAAAAAGACAGAAACACCAGTCTTCCTTGCACAGAAAGCAAGCGGCATCAGTGACAAGGTGCTAATTAATGACCTACTGCAGTTAAGTATCACGGAACTTTCCAGAAAATTTTTGAATGGAAAAGTCAAAAGGTAAGTTATGTGTGCTGGCCACGGAGCCCTTTGCATCCTCTGCAAACAAGCACCTGATACACAGTTGACTGAAGCAATGGGAGTCCTTTAATTTACCCTGAATTTGGAGCTAAGACCATTTACATTTGTTTTTCGACTAGGAAAGAGGAACACAATTCTGATTTACAGACAGTGTGTAAACAAACAAACAAACAAAACCCTGAAGTCACCAATTAGTTAACCACAGAGGTACATGGAGTTAAAACAGAAAGCCATATAATTTCTTTATTCTTAGTGTAGATGGGACTGAAATTGGATGAAAAATAACACTGAAGATGTATAATGTTACAGGATCTTACCTTCTGCTGAAGGAAAGCAAGTAAAGTAAAATGTAAAGAAAGAGGCTGTGTTTACGTGGACCCACCGTTTTCCACATACGAGTGACTCCTTTTTTCAAATTTCACTTAAAATAGCATCGGAAAAGGGCTATTTTTATAAACTTAGTTTCTCATTATAAGCTTGAATTCTGAGCGCCTCAAAATATCCAGTACTCCTGTCACAGTTGACTGACATTTTATGTTTAGTGTAAAAATACTTTGATTCCATACTGAATGCAGCCCTATAAATTTGGTGAAACTCTTCCTTCTTCATGAGCAAAACTAGATATAGATTGCAGAGTTCTGAAAATTTTAGCAGAATAAAAAGACTTTGTGGACAAATTGCCAATAATTACCTTCAAATGAACATTAAACCGATGAGGTAAAGGTTTCTTGAATAAAGCTGTAAACAGTATTCAATATATGATTTGAGTGTAACCGTTTCCATTACATTAGGATCTAGGCTTAGCTACATAGTTGTTCTATAGAACTAAAGTACAAAAAAAAAGAGTTTAATTGGTTTAATGTTAACAGACATGTGTACAGATGGTCAAAAAACAAGCCTATGTAGGCTATGGAATTTGAAGTTCAGAGAATTAAAATTTGGATATGATTTCCACAGGTATTTAGAGGACGAGAATACTGACATATCAAGGGCCCCAATACAATAGTCTCCAAATAAGAATATGTGAAATCTAAAAACGAACTTTCCTTTTGCTGTCAGTACCTCTTCAAAAGAAAAGAGCTGGGAAAAGCGTAAGTATTTTACTATTCCTGGTTGGAATGGTAATTCACAATTGCAGCAAACTCCCTACTCTGTGGACACAACAAAAGGAAACAGCAACGGACAAGTCAGCTGCAGTTTTACCTCTTCATTTCTGACCTTACTATCTGTCATCCTCTCATTTCAGATATTTTCTCAGTTACATGGGAGCACTAGTTCACCATGTTAGCCATGTTTTTCTGTAATACTTTAAAGCCATCAACTCAATTATACATTTTGTTACATAAAAATAACAGAATGTGGATGCTGGGATAGGAACCCCATTGACTATGCTTTACTGTGCTTTTTGTGCTTGCTATAATGGAACGGCAGCCTCAATGGCTAGGGCAGTTAATATCCGGCATCTCATTAGCCTGCACTGCTTTACATCACGGTTTCAGACTATGGGTTAAGGGGAGAGAGGAGACAGGGAGAGACTCAGAACCCAGCAGTCTGCAGAGGACTGAAGTGCTCTTTTCAAATAAGCATCTCATTGGCCTTTAGCCTTTTAAGAACAACAAACAGAGTGATATTACAATTAGCACAGAATGGTTATGGAGTAGAAATGAAGAGTTTAAATGTCACAAGCATTTAAAATAAATTTTGCAGTGACTAAATAAACTGTATCTCATTTGCACTGACACCCATTTATGGAACGCTAAGTAGTGTGCTTTATTACCTCCTCACCTATCCAATTGCCTTTGCAGTGGTTCTTTTCTGCCAGAAAAATGCTAGTTATTAGTAAAGAAGTATTGATGGATTTCAAGAAAGTCTGACAGGATTTACTGGTTAGAAGTCTGTGGTGACTTCAAATCCTTTTAAGTATGGCAGACATGAAATTATTGATCAATGAACAAAACAGTACAAGTATTGCAGATCTGTGGATATGTTATGACCTTTTGTGGTGTAATTAAACAACCCATTGGAACTTCCTATAATGCTGGGACATCTGAAATCAATTACTGCTACATGAGCTTTTACTAGACTCCAGTAACAGAACCTCAAAAAAATACCTAAAACAGATGTATTCCTGATCAGCGCTTGCATCCCAGCAGTAACATAGAATTGAACATGCATAGTCCTGCAGAGAGATATGAGCAAGTCAATCACAACTATCTGCAATTTTAACACTCCTTAATGATAGCAAATACTCCACTAATGGAGAAAAATTTGTATAAATATGTTTATCCTATAGGAATGGGTAGCAAATGGTTTATGCAAATATTTCCATCCACAGTTGTTCAACAGCTTTCCACAGAGCACAGCATTAAGTATTTATGATTAGTGACTTAGGCCCCAGTTGATGATGTGAATACCATCAAGCTCATTGTATGCAAAAATTTTCTTGTTATGAATATTCATTATTTGATTCAAGTTCACTGTTTTGTTGAACATTCCCAAACAGTAAATTTATCAGTTAAAAATTTAGAGCAAGTGAACACAACTGTTCTGCAGGCAGTCAGTACCCGCTGGCTTACAAACAAATATTAAAGAATACAGAAAAAACATCCAAACGAAGCAAAAGGAAGGCTCGGTGTCATAAACAAAGCCTGTTTTATTCTACAAAAACCCTGTTTTGCATGTTTTGAGATGCACTGGTAAAGTAAGACCATTGAAAATCAGACCTTACATCACAGTGTCTTATCCTAAAAATGCTAATTGCAATTATTTCATTAATAATAATAGTTCCAAAATTGCATGAAGTATTTCTAAATAAAGTAGAATTCCAGAATTTCTGGAATGAGGTAGAACAGAGAAGCAGATTCACTCATAACAACTGAGATCTAATGGGCAGATTTGTTCTTCTGAAGGATTAATAAAACTGCAATAGAATCTGTGAGACAATTTAAGTCATTTCAAAACTGTGACAAAGTTGTTTTTCTCCTGCAGAAGTCTATTCTGTTTAAGTTTTCCAAAGAGAGGATGGAAAAGCTGTAGTCCCAAATGTGTCCTATACACCAAGGCCACTCTTAGTTCTTTGAATACCTTTCTATTCCAGCAATACAGGCACTTTCTCATAAAAGCAGCCAGAACTTATTTTTCTGACTATCACACCCTGAGGAAAGCTGCTGGCATGTATTTGGCTTTCTGGGTTTATATACATCCTATCTGCTTCTTTTCCAAAACAGACTAAAGGCAAAAGAAATACTGGTACTAGAAAGTCTTAAGAGTTGCAGTGCTCCTGCAGTCTGACTGGCATCTGTGCTCAGTAATCTCATTTAAACCAACTCCACAATTTGTATCAGCAGCCTGGAAGGTGCATACAAAGTGACATTTAAAAATAGGTCCAGAAATGATACACTGACCTTATAAATATATTCAAGTGTAAAAAGAAGAGGAAGAGAAATTATTGAAGTGAAAGGATAATACCTGGGCAAGGTCAAATGATAGATAATGGTTATGATTAAACCTAAGTCTATAACGGGAGTAGTGTTCTAGAATAGTCTTATAAACAAGTTATCAGCATTAGAAAACCTAAACTGCTTCATTATGAAGTTTGATAAAATTATTGACAAGATAGGAACAGTTTCAGACCATGTTTTAAGACCCTGGGGTTTGATTTGCTGGAATTTGAAAACAATTTTAAAGCAAGACTTTGCTGGATGGCACATTTATCTTGGCTTCTGGGCCACAGTGTCCTGCACAGCTAAAATTGGATGTTCCCTGCCTCGACACTAAAACTGCTCTCTTCAGGAAGAGGAGAAAGATGGGATTCACTTCAGCCAGGAGCATTACAGACTGATGTAGCCACACGGGGACATCAGGCAGAACGCGACAGTGCTCCTATTGCTGACAGCCCAGCAGCCCAGCTTGGCCACAGGCTCCCCCAGGGCCAGACCTGGGGTGAGGAAGCACCATTTTCCAGATCAGTGGGCAAGGACTGAAGAGTAAGAAATTGTTCCCTTCCCCGGAATCACCTTGGAATTCCTTAGACCAAATTTATTGCTATTTGCAACACACGAAGGTAATGTCGGGCAACAGCGACCTTTCTCATCTTCCTCCTGACAGGCTGACAAGCTGCTAATTTCAGTCTTTTGCAAGAGAGCTATGGTAAATTCAATCTGTTCATGTGTCTGGAATTTGAAGAATAAAATTCTTACCTAACTTCTGACTTTGTTTGCCTGCAATTGCAAGGAATTAATTTAAGGATGTCCCTCCAGTTTTTGCATTGTGTGCCCATGCCCGTAGGCGGGCAGCAGGGCTGCGGGGGCTCTGTGAGGAGGGGCTGGGCCCTGCCCCCACAGGTGCTGGGGGCTCCAGAATATTCCCGAGGTTCTGGAGTGTTCCACAGTGCCCTCACGGCAGGGCACAGGAAAGCACAGCCACTAAAGGGCAAATGGCAGCCTGGAGGTGGGGGTGAGGAAAAAGTGAGGAAAACAGCCCTGCAGACAGCAAGGTCAGGGGAAGAGAGCAGGGCCAGGCCCGGAGCAGATCTGATTTTCTCCCCTCCTACTGGGGGGGAGTGAGCAGGGTCGGCTGGAAGCTGGCTGAGCACAGCCACCGTGGTTAAAGGGAATGCACAGCATCACTAAATGTCACGGTCAATAAAACAAAAATTCATGTGAAGCTGATGCTGACTGCATGCAACTTCGTATCTGCTGCTTCTTTGTTTATGGAATTACGCAGTTATTTTATAAGGTTCTGTGTGTTATGATTATGATGCCTACTGGAGTATCTATACAACTGCTACCAATCACATGCAGATATTGAGCAGAAAATACAGTTAAAAATGAAAAGATCTATAGCCAAAAAAAAGTCAAAGGGCTCGGCTACATTCTCAGAGCCAGCCCTGCTCCTGCCAGTATCGATGCCACTGGGATACGCACCCCAGCCCATGGCACCGCTGAGCACCACGGTGCGTTTCCATTGGGTACCAAAATACCAGTACTGCACTAGCCATAAAGCAGGCCACTATTTCTGGACATAAACATAAAACCCAACCACATTATTATTCTTAGAGCAACAGTTCAAAAGCCAAATGGATGAATAATTAATTATACCTGTGTCTGCCATCTTTAAACAAGCATTTAACAACTACAAACACTGCTGTGGGGAAGGAGAATTCCAGAACAAAGGTAATCATACTGAAAAGGTACAGACATAATTGTGTGACAGTAAAACTAAATTTACTGTAATTTAAAGCCAATTTTCAGCTTTGGTCTTCAAAGAAATATTAAGTGCCTGAATAAATATGAATTTTACCCTCGGATTTGCATAAGTAACACCACATGTGGCATCTTGCTTATGAAGCAATCCAAGAAGTATCCGGGTATAAAACCATGTAACAGCTAATGCTACAGTAAATTTAAAGCTGTAATAAGAAACTTAGTGGAAACAGACAAGGAGCTCAGGTAAACAGTGACGAGCATCTCTGCAAACCTCCCGGAGGATTTCATTTCAGGAGGAGCTAACGAGTGCAGAGTATTGAAGTATCTCTTTAGACTAGATCTCAGTGTTAGTCTGTGCTAACAGTATGCAACAAGAGATAAATTCTATTCGAGTTCCACAAAAAGTTTCTAAAAGATTCAAAGCATTTTCTTTTTTTTTTTTTTCCCCCAAAAGGCTTTAAAAGCCATACAATAACTGAAAGCTCTGCAGAGACTCCACTGTAAGAGCACTTATTGAATCTTCTGTTGGTCATAAAATCATGAAACAACTTAACAGTGAGAAAAAAGATGAAGTTTGTCTAATACCACTCACGGGTCACAGTTTGGGAAAGCTAGACAAAATGCTTAAGCTCACTTCCAAAAGCAATAAAATTGCTGTACAATGAGGATGTCCCACATGGCAAAAGGTGAAAATTCACACACACACAGAAAAAGCCCTCCTCTTCCCACTTTGTTTATGCAGCTTCCTGTGACCACTAAACCTAAGGGCCATTAGCAGCCCTAATCTGCAAGGACTGGGGTAGGCTGCATGGAGAGAAACCACCCCGAATCCCTCAGGAGCAATCACTGCCGCCCAGCACGAGCAAAATCTGCATCGTTAGGAAATATTCCTCCTCCCTTTTTAGCTCCCAGGGAGCACCGATGTTCCATGCTGGCAGTACCTCTACATCCCATGTTGAACGGAGCAGACCCGCTGCTAATTACACAGATATACCACTGCACAGCCTTTCAAACAGGAACAGATGGGGAGGAGTTCCCCTCTCCACACACTTTTCCTTTGGCATCCTCTGAATGTTCTCATTAAGATACTAAGCTTGAGGAGTGATATTTTATTAGTTATTCATTATTGGTTTTCTGCTCAACAATATGCTATGAAGTTATTAAGAGAAAAATGGAGCAAGACAATCTACTGAGTTCTGTGGTCTGGGCCAGAGAGTAACAGCTATATTTTAAGACCATTTGACCTCGCCTAAACAAATAAATCTGCTTCCTCCTTACAGCTTCCAGTCTGCATTAAGCAGCAGGAAGCTAACATATTTTCATCTTTATAGTATCTCAGCTGCAGTTTCACAGTATGATTCAGAAACTAGATCTTCAACCACGATTTGGCTCAATCCAGTCTTTTCTAAAATTCAGTATCTGTTTGTTTAGCCAGAAACAAACCTCGCTCTGGTAATTAATACTCTCTTGCCTAAGCTTGAGATTGATGTAACTCTTAGTGTACTTTAATTAAGAAACAAGGTGCTACGGATGGTGTGACTTCATGAACCCCTGCTTCAGTCTGCAAAGCTTTACAGACGCACTCACGCAAGAGAGAAAACACTTCATGACTGAACATAACCGATCAACATGCTGATTAATTTCAAGGTCAATAGTAAAGAGCAGGTAAAAGGAAAATCAAGGAGCAATAATACAACTCATAAGAGAGAAAAATGAAATAAAAACATTACGCTAAGGGGGCTCGGGAGAGAGGGAGCAGAGAAGGACAAATAGAGACAGCAAGGAGACATCTGAACATGGCAAGGAAGCATGGTTTTGATCCAAGCAAAGACTGGAAGGCTCTAAGGTTTACCAAGGATAAGCTAGCACACCCAGATGCTTCCCTGCTAGTTAAGGGAATATAAAAATAAGCGATTCCCAGGCATCAGTGTGCGGGTAGTATTTCAACTGCCATCAAGTCTTTGCTTAGTGTACCCTCTCGTCACAGCAATGTGGCAGTGAATTGCAAGGTTACAGTGAAGAGAGAGAGAGAGCAGGTATCTATCCTGCTATTTGCAGCCCATCAGGCAAGGCACTCACCCTCTGGTACCAGGTTGGTCTGTTCTATGACATACTGGCTTTTAGGAGCCCATCTCAACACACCTTTCCCAGAGCTCAATAAGCAGCTGCACGGGGGGTAGTGTGTGCTTGGAGGTTTCTTTGGGAGCAGATGGCTTTAAGGCCCAGGCAGGCTGCTCGGTCAGGGGTGGCTCTGGAGGAGAGAGTTGTACAAGCAGTGGACAGCTTGCTGAAGAGCCAGCCAGAAGGCCCTGGTGGGCAATGGGACTGCCAGGAGTATGCAGTGCTCTCCCTGGTGGTGAGGGGCCAGCTAGTCACAACCCTGCTCAGTTCTGTTAACGACCCTTCCCCTGCCT
Organism: Penelope pileata; assembly: GCA_013396635.1. Lineage (NCBI taxonomy): Eukaryota > Metazoa > Chordata > Aves > Galliformes > Cracidae > Penelope > Penelope pileata. Next base: position 2,873,295 of record WBMW01005527.1, read on the forward strand.
CCTCAGCAACACAAATCCAATTAGACATATTTGCAAACCTTTCTCCAGGCAACTGCACATTATTTAATCCTACACATTAACCTATAGTTCTCAGCCAAATGCTCATGGGCATGAACAAGTGAAATCTGGAATAGCTTTCCTACTGCTCACAATTTGCCTGCAAGTGCCATTTGAATTAACATGTTTATAATTTACGTGCTCAAGCTGAACAGTATTTTTTGAAAAAAATACTTTCTGTTTACCCAGGTATATTGTCGCATAGCTCTGATATCAGCAATGCTACCTTGAGAGACCTCATACCTAGTGTCCTAGTTTCTAACAGAAGTTACGCTTCTCGTAGTGTCTAGTATGAATTTATCTTGTACCTCCGAGATACTGATAACATCCTGGCAGTGTTGANTAACTGTGTGGAACTCAGCTATCTGCTGAGTCAAACCGTAACACCTAGTGCTTATAAACAGCCCTGTACAGGACTGATAGCACTGTGTCCAGAACAAAACAAGAAACTTGGTGCCAGTTACAGGACACCTCTGTCAGTGTTTCACATCTTCTTTTCCAACTTACATTATTCCTTGGTATGTAGCATTTAAAATCTGTTTCAGAAGCAACATTTGTCATAAAAGTATATTCAAAAAGTATTTTTGCATAGGATTCAAAGAACAACCACAAGTTGTTTAACAAGGATATTTTTCTACCTTCCCTACATTATTTCATTCTCCTCTTTCTGCATTGAAATATGCAGCAGTACAAGCTTGGAACTGGAATGCACTGATAAAGCTCATTTTATAGGGGAGGAAAAGTTGAGATTTTTCTTCTTCTGTAATGATATTCTCACTCCCATAAAAGTACAACTACTTGAAATGCTGAGTATGTATTAAAATAAAGAAGTTCAGTACATTTTATTTCAGCACTTCTTAAGTATGATGCAAAGAAGGTTTCACTGCCAGCTTGAGGGTAGTTACAATGATTCATATAATCTTAAATTGTATAAAATCCCTTTGCAGAGGGACAAGATCAGTCCACCACTCACCTCCTGTCCTAGTCTGACTTCACAGTCAAACAGAAACAAATTAAGCTGTAAAATCAGGAATAAGACCTGTAGTAAGGAGCAGGGAAGATTTACACCCTCTTTAAACCGATGCAGGTTTTTTGTGGAAGTAGCAGGCACTAAGCTGAGTTTTCTGCTAAATTCTCCACTAAAACGAGCTCTTCAAATGCACTGCTTTTTCAGTGTATGTGATTTCACAGATGTGGGCTAAGGCAGTTTATGAATTTCTTTAATTTTTATTATGTTTTTTATAAAAACAGGGCAATTTTGAGAGTTCTTTTTTATGTTCCGGCTACAACAGGCAACTGTTAGAACAACCTTTTCTCTTTTGGAAGTCATAGCCTGCACAGAATACTCCATTTAGATGAGTTCTGCCCATGTTACATTTCCCATTCCGCAATTATTATCTCCTCTCCTGATTTAAACCAAATCATAAATCCAAATAACTGAACTCATGTCCCATTTGAAACTTCATTTCATAAGACAGACAAGCTGTAGTTACATCTCTGGTAAAATGAGATAATTGCTAATAGCTCAATTCATTTATCCATTTATTTTTATCCTTCTTCTCCCAAGATAGTTAGATTTTTAAACTTTTCTTTTAGCTAAGCTTTCGATGTTTTTTTGTTTGCTTGTTTTTCAGATATTGTGGGCATCTTCAAATCTCCACAACTCTACAGAAGCCGCTCAATCCTCCTAAAAATCTTGCCACAAAAATCACTGGTGCACAACTTCATTTTCCATGTGTCCATAATACCCACCAGGGCTGGACATTAGTTTATCAGCTATGGTACAGTTAAGCTTGGGATCAAACACTTCTTCTCAAAGTACAATTATTTCTCTCTTTCTTTGTCACATGTAAATAAACATACACAAAAAAGTCAACCCAAGCATCAAGAAGGAACTGCTTTAGGGAGTGGACACATAGATGGCCACAGGCAAGTAAGTAAAAACAAGCACAGGAGCATAACAAATTATTGAGAAACTTGTTACATAGTTCTTATACATATTTCTTTTTGAAAGAGTTTCATGTTTACAAAAATACCTAAAAAATATCTAAGTCAAGTCAACCAATGTATATTTCGGCATGTGCCTTACTGTAATGCCAGGCATAGTACATTCAAGTACAATGAAACTTCCCAACAAACTACATTTTCTCTTCTTCAGCTCAAACATCTTAGATGAGTCCAGAGGCTTTTCTGCTTATTATGCTAAAGCTTAATATATGCTAAGTTGCTTTTATTTATCTTGGTTGGCTAACCTACAGGGCATTAATTTAAAATATGCATTAGGAGGGACCTATCCTCTTCAGACACTTACACAGGCTTGTCACTAATACGGTCTCCTGTCTGTTTTGGGTCAGTGTTCCCAACTGTAATTTCTAGTGAAAGAAGTAACCGCAACTGTACCTCTTCCTTCCCTATTTCATACTGCTTTCATGCATTTGGCTTATCTCTTAAGCCCACAGTGTGTTTGGCTAGCCAGACTGCTGTCACCACCAGCAGGTCTGGATAACATACAAGTGGTGCATGCTTCTGTGCGTACTGTAACACGGCAGTCGAACTCACAGGCTGTAGGCCTGCAAATTTCACCATTTTGTCTGCCAAACTGTCTCCAAAATTGTGTCTGATATCTTCCCTTCTTCTTTCACAGCCTACATACTGTCATGCCCTTCCTCTGCCAGATCTCTTCCTTTCAGCCAAATTTAGAGATTTCTTTTTCCAATTTTTCTACCTTTTTCCTCATTTAAGAAAATGCATGTCTATCACAAAAGCCAAGTGCAGATCTGGAGATTTGATGAACAGACCCAATAAACAGACACATGGTTTGTGAGTTGACCATGTATCATCAACCCTATCTATCTACTAGGAAACTTGTAGACAGTGAAATGCTTTGATTCCTGAAGAAACCTCCTTCAGTCTGTAGGATAAATCGGCCCCTGTCGTTCCACACTCCAATCATTTATCAACAGATTCAGATTAGCATTTTCTATTTCCTTTCCTTTGTATTCCAGTCAGCTGTACAGCTCTTCCCTTGAGAAATACCAAATTATCTCCACTCAACTGATTTCTTATGTTGATATCATTGCCAATACTGAAGCAAAAAATAATAATTTGAGAACGGAATTATTAACTGGAATCCAGTAATTCACATAAAGCTGAGAAAAATAACAACTTGATCTATTATTACACAGTTCAGCTACGATAAAAACAAAACAGCATTGCTACAGAGTGGCATTCAAACACAACGTGATAACTTTCCATTCACTCTTTTGATGTGAATATCAATATAAAAACATCAGCTGGCAGACAAACGAATAATTGGTATCATTACCAGAGCAGACAAAGTCCTTCTTCTGAACCTCCGCCACGAGGAAGCCCCGCAGGCTGACCGGCCCCAGGCAGAAGGTGAACTGCCCGATGGTGCGCCGCTGCCGCAGCCAGTCCGACAGCCAGGCCAGGTGGCAGTCGCAGTGCAGGAAGTTGGAATGCAGCCGCCTGCAGCAGAGGAGAGCACCCCGATGTTACCAGTGGTGTTTTAACAGAAGACGCAGAACACAGCAAATGAGTACAAGGCTGCCTGATCCTTCTCCACGGTGTAAGAAACATTGCAGGTCATTGGTTCCAGCTCATTCAGGTCTCAACTCTCTACCATATAACATACAAAGAAACATCTACGTAAAAATTAGAACTATTTTTCATAATCATATAATCATGACCATTTTGGAGAAAAGAAGATATTGAATTTTTGAATTCAAATTATTGAACAAGATGATCTCTGAGGTCCCTTCCAACCTGAACCATTCTATGATTCTATGAATTTAAGAGACCTCCAAGCACCATTTTGCCTGTGATTTCATTCAGAAATAACTGCATGAATGAGACAATTTTGAGTGAATTAAAAGGATGTCTTCTATAAGCAAGAGCGCCAGGCTAAAATACAGGATGATAGGTAATTCTTCCCTCCTCTCTGCTTTTTAAACAAACAATAACTAAACAAAAACAAACCAAAAGATCCTCAGGGACTATTGATACACTGCATGTTCCTGTGTTGCCTGTACAATGCTCTCTTTACTGTGTCAGTTTAAGAGAAGTATTTAGGTTCTGGGCAGGACTCACGACGAAGAAGGGGCCCATGGCAGTGTCACTGCACACAGCAGTGCAGGCCCACAGCTCCCTTGCTGCCCGCCTCACGCCTGGCACTGCAGGCTTCCAGAACTAAGATCCCATTGGAAAAAAATAAGTCTGCAACATTATGATGCGTTCAGGGACTGAATCTGGTAGGTTTAATAGCTACCAAATTTCAGGTCAAAACAAATGCCTAAGACATTAATTCTTTCATTCCTTGTAATGAGTCATACATTTGCAGTGCTATAGCAAAGCTGAAATGATAAAACAGATTGAAAACCTTGTCAGAATTGGTTAGACAAAGCATTATTCACTAATATTACAGGTATTACACTAGAAAAAACCCACAATTGGCGTGCATTGGATTTAGCCTTGTCCTTTCACCAGAGAAGTTAACCACCCGTGAGCCCTGCCTGCGGCCCAGCCCTGGCGCAGGTCGGCCATGGCCGACGGGCCCACACCTGTGCACCCAGGTGGGCAGTCCCAGCCAAAGGCCGCAGGTCTGGAACTGAGTTTGTTCGGTAGAGATGGAAAGCACAAGTTTCTTGGGAGCATTGTAAAATGTAACTGTTTTAGAAGGACGGCTAGGAGACACTGGGTTTTACATTATAAAGCTATTGAATCGACACTGCAGTAAGTTAGACTTCTAGTAAACTGTTTTGTTATTAATCTGTCTGGAACACTTTGTGTTGATTGAAAGCAAATAAATACATTTACTACAAAAGGAGAACAAATAGCATCTAGCTAGAAATCATGCTAGCTACTGCGATGCTGTTCTAACTTCTAGAGCAAACATTTTATTTAAATCCTCAGAGTGTTATCACTTCACACCATGGCAGTCAACAATGACAGTGGAGTCATCTTCCTTCAGGAACCGAAACCATGCTCTTCCCATGCCACTCCCTGTATCCCAGGCATGGTAGGAAGGAAGGACTATCGCATTTGCTTTTCACAAAAGGGGCAGCTTTCCAGTTACAGGAGTTGTTGAGGATTTTTGTCTTTTTTCGCTCACTGTATTTGTATAATTAGTTTCTGGGTTTTCCCATTTTAGAGATGTGAGCTGCTGCCCCTTTAACAGCTCTTCTGGTGAGAGCCTCAGCAGAGCCCTGCCTTCTTGTTCAAAATTTCTGTGCTGGTATTCTACACTCTACTTTTGAGAGGGGAACACAGCCTGTCAAGCTTAAGAAGGCAGCTTATTAGAATATATTTTTGATAGTTATATTAATGAATATAGCTACAAAAAGACTTTTTGCAGTAGTCTGAAAGTATGATGCAACAATTCTCTGCAAATCTAAAAAGCACTGAAGTGATTCAGTATATTTTCCCTTTCAGTATTTTTAACCTTTAAAAAAATTAAAATAAATTATGCAATTACCCATCACAGCAGTCACTCAAAGTGCAGAGACAACAGGATATTTACCATTAAGCAAATAAATATGGGGGACACGCTTTAATATAAATAAAGCTGTTTCAAGCAAAGGAAAGCAGATCGATAAAAACTAATTCCTGTCACTTCCAATCAAGGTTAAAAGATCAATGAAACTTTGCACAAGAAAAGACAAAACAGTTAAATAAAAAAGGTTAACGCAGAAGAGTTGATTCTTTTGAAGAATTCTTCAAGTGCTTCAAATATTACAGTTTTTTTTTTTTTTTAAATTTACTTCTTCCCTGAGAGGTCACGTTCAAGTTGAATGCGCTCTTTATTTTTCCTGCTCTGTTCTTTAAACGAGCAGATTGTTTTGAGAGCCATGACGAAAAAGCCATTTATCCACAAGATCATCACAGCAAAGGCAGCTGCGGCACAGGCAGCCCCAAATGCCCTGCTAATGGATCTCAACAGTGTGTAAAACAAACACGTAGGGAAAACACTATCTACACTGCACTGGGCCTCACCTGGATGGGAAAAAGGGCTTGTCCCTGCTCGAGTAACATCCAGACTAGGGATTCCCTGCAAGATCTTCTAAAAGTATGTTTGAATGTGAAGCTTTCTGACACGGCAGACAAACTGACAACCATTTTTTAAGAAAACTGTAGAGCTATAATGATCGATTTGACCTGAATTTGCATCAACAGCCAAGAGATTAAGCAGTAGATGATGTTCAACCACTGTGGCTCATACAGTTATTTCATTTCATATAAACTGTTCATTGAGGATGTGTATTAATGCAGGAGAAATAGTTTACCAAGTGAAATAAAGCCCAGGAAATTAGAGAAATTACGACAATTTTCAGCCTCAAAATATCTTCAGATGTATACTTTTCACAGTTGAACAAAATCTGATCAGTTTCACTTCTGCTCAGATCTATGTCAGCTGTTAGAGTACTATCTGTTACAATCCATTTCAACAAAACGTGGTTAAATCTAAATGGTATTAGTCTGAATTCTGAACAGAAAATATTCAGAAATTACTAATATGTAGCTATGCAAGCTTGCTTTATCAATAATTATAAGTAATAAAGTATTATTTGTGAGAAGTGATGATTCAGAGAGAGTTTTAAACAGGAAGAAGCAAAAGAAATTAAGAAATACTACTTGACTCTCTTGCTTATATTACATTAATTTCTATTTTGATGACTTTTCTTTGACTTTTTTGAAACAGAAGAAAATACAGAAAATTAAACCATTTTACTGCATTTCCACCTGATCTGTAGGTTTTTTAATCCCTATATTGTATTGCTGGAAAGGATACTGCACGTTCTTTGGTAGTCTTTGGAGACTAAAACATGCCACTCGATATTGATGAAACCACCTTTACAGCTCATAAGGTGAATGAATACAAATGCAAGTTTGTAAAGGTGCCCTTTTAGCCACAGACCCTAAATTAAATTTCCAGCAAATCCTTTTAGAGTGGGTCAGCATTCATGTTCTATAAAATGTGGCTCTCAGAATTCAATATAAAAGCTTCCCTTTATAAATCCTATTTATGACTTCCTTCCTTTTTTTTTTTTTCTTTTTTTTTTTTTTTCCTTCTTCCCTTAATTACAGCAGAGGGAGATTAGTCAGTGTAAGCCTCCAGGGAGCTATATACAAAGCCATCTCCGAAATTAAACTAAAAGGAAAATGGCAGAACACATTGAGCTCTGGTAACAGACAAGACTGATTGATCTGCAGAAGCCAAGGAAATTTTCTGGACCACTGTGGTTGAATGAAGGCAAAACTCCAGAAACCTAAACCCTTCCTTTATCTGCTTTCTCTATTCTCTTCTTAAAAAAACAAATCTAGTTTTCATTTAGTTACTTACATTAAGTTCTATGAATGTCATCATTTAACAAAGAAAATATAAATCAGAGGTTATCATTCATAGACTGACATGAGTAAGGGGCATTTTCTTCAGTTCAGCTAATTTACCTCATAATTTTACATGTACAGATGCAGTTTCCCTGCCTCATTTTATTTTTCAGTGGCATGAAAAAAATTCAGACTGGTTACTATTTCCTTTTCTTTGTTTTTAAGAGTAAATACATCTCGTTTGGTTTCAGATTTTGGAGGACAAAACAAAGAGACTTTCTTTAATCATGACTTGTCCTGATGCTGTGTATTTCCTAAAGGAATAATTTATTTCAAGAAAATGCCTTTGGTAGGCTATGGTTGAATTCCAGAGATGCACACAGTCTAGTTTTGTAGTCATTGCATTTTGTTCCACTCAAGCCAATCAGAGCTTTTCCAGTGGAATGATGATCAGCTGTAGAAAAATTGCTTTGATGTAAGATAAGTTCTTATTAAAAAATAAAAATAAAGTATCAGAATCAGTGACATTTTGTTTCAGAATGTATCTGAAAGGAAGCTTTTTTTCAACTTCTTTCAAAAAGAAATTGTTTCACAAATTTGAAAAGAAGAAATAGGATTTAAACTCAGCATATTAACAAAATTAAGTAATTTGATCCACCTGATCAGTTTTCACAGTTTTTATGGTGTTCCAGCCTGGAACACTTTCTCACATTACAGATTCCCATGGGAAAAAAAAATATTAGTTTCAGCTCCTGGTGAATTCTAAATATTGATAAAACCTAATCTCACCTCACCCTGGGTAAACCCAGCGAGCTCACTGCCAGGCCCCGGGGGCATGACAGGCTCTCTCAGCCCCACACTGGGGTCCTCCCGCACCCCCAAGCCCTGCCACCGCCCCAGGCCCCCGCCTCAGCACATCGAGCCCAGCCTGAGCTGGTCCCACTACAGGTTGATGGCCTGGTCCTGTCCCTTGGAGGGACATAAGACAATAAATATTCAAAGAGTTGCCTTACCCCATTATTATTATATTCAAAGATATTACTCACAGAGTCCTGATCTTCGGCATATGGTTGAAACTGGTAACAGGAATGCGGGTGATGTTGTTATTGTTGAGAGTACTGTTAGGAAAAAAAAAAAAAAGAGAAGAGAATAACAGATTGATCAATTATTTACATTTCTGCACCAATACACTATTCACAGAAACAAGCTGCTTCAGCTCCTGCAATAAATCTGCCAGGCAGCCAGCAGTAAGACGTGCTGACCAGTACCTCAGACAATTCGTGACATGTCAAGAAAGATATTTTTAGGGCAATATAACAAATAGCTGTACAGAAATGGATGAGGGTTACTGTTTACCACGTCTGACTACTAGGGAGCGCAGGAAACAAGTTCTTATCTACCATGAAAACAGATCCAGACTTTTTGGTTAAGCTGCCACTTTGCTGGAAAACCTGGTGCAACCAAGTGGAGAAATGTCAAATGTGTATACCAGAAAAAAAAATATTTGGGCTAGAAGTGCCATTACTCAAAATGAGAGCTGTTGCCTCTCACAGGCCTGTTAGCACAGCCAGCTGACAGCCAGACAGCTCAGATGGACTTCCTGAAAACACACAGGTGGATGGGTACCATTTCTTAGGTTTCCTCATGAAAAGATATGTGGGAAGTGGGAGGGACTGTAATAAAGCATGTCATGACCCAGGCATGTAAGGATTTCTGCTCCTCTATCAAAGCAGAACTTAAAGAGCTTAAAGAGAAAGTGATTTCAAGCTGCTGGTAGGGACCCCCGTAATGCTTCCTATGAAAAATGAACTGAGTACATCATCATCAGCTGTGTGTGCTGCTCCCATTTACATCGCTCCTAATTATATCAATGACTCTCCAGCAAATTAGAAGCCATGAAGTTGATCAAGATAGCACAGGAAATGGAAAGCACTCCAGCAGGGCGTAATTGCCACGCTCAGCACTCCAGCTCTGCAAACACAGTAGTCCGTTTGCCATGGGCTCTGATGGGGTGACGGTGGCCCCATCCCCTGGTGCTGCAGCTGCCTGTAGGGACGCGTGGGCACTCGGCAGCTCTGCGCCACGGGAGGGGAACGGCACTCATCAGCATCGCTGGGGGAGAGGGCAGCGCTCGTGTGTCTGGGCGTGAGGTGAAGGAAGCACCACGCTACCCTCCCCTGAGCTGTGCAGTTGTTCTGATGTTATGCATCTACACAGGACATTTAATCAGAAGCTCTGGAAAAGTTTTGCAAAGTTAACTAGCATTATTGGTCATCTGCCAAGCTAAAAACATGTTACCCTTCTGCCTAGAAAGTGCTTGGCAAAACCATCATCTACAGCATTAGCAGATTAAAGTTACATCAGATTGTACCACACCACCTTTGCTATGACTTCATTACTTTGTTTAGCTAATGATGCAGGACAAAAGCCTTTTGTGGACAGCCAGCCAAAACTGGCATGTACGACAGAACTTCCACAAGTGGACAAAACCTCTTGTACGGGTACATTCATGTATACTTCAGCACATCCAATCCTCAATATATTTATTTGCTATTTGTATCACAGCTGTGTTTGGAAGTTCAAATGAGAGTCACAAGCTGAATTTCTAATTGAACCAGTATTTTCTTCCGCAAACGTAACAATGCAATTCAGCCCCTGCCTCAGCTGCCTGATACATAAAAATGAGCTCTGCACTTGGTCAGATTTCAGGTATACACTGATAAACAACAGCTGTGTGTAAAGTCAGCCTACAGAAACTAAATCACATACACATAGCTGATGTCTGAATGGGTCACACAGGGCACTACAGGACTCAATGGAAGCCACAGGAATTCAGAGGGGACTTTCAAGTGGTCTCAGGATGCAGGCTGGGTTCAGGCAGAACAGGATGAGGCATTCTGTGCTGAGGGCACAGAACTTACCCCTGTCTCCCAGCGCAATTCTTCATCTGAGTGCGGAAAGGTCAGCACCTTTACTGTGATTTGATGATTCAAAAACATTTTAAAATTTCTGTTTAATAGACAAAGCGTTATTCTAATCACACACAGTATTTCTACTCACAAAATATTAGACCAGGGAAGCTTAGTCTTTGCCCCCAGCAAGTGAAGGTTTCCCATAAATCACGAACAAATACCTAATCTTCCTTCTAAGAATTCTCTGACCATGCTGAATTAATGTACTCCTTAAACAAAAATTTCAGAGATAAATCTCACAGATAAGTACTGCGCAGATGACTCAGTAATACAGTATTCCATTGATATTTAAATGTTAACCATAATGAAGGCAATAAAGCATCTATGATAACAGCAATTATTTCAGGACAAAGAAGGCCAAACGCTGCGAAGGGCACTAATTGGCAGCGAGCTGCCCGCGTCACAGCCCGGCTGCAGCTGAAGGCATGTAACCCTGCTGCTGGGTGTGCAGGGAGCACCTCGCTCTGAACAGGGCCGTGTCAGGTAGAGGAGTGCTCTCGAGGCATTTTGCAAAGCTTTCCATCATGCACATGAAGCCTTCCCAGCAATCATGTTAACGACATGAGTCCTGACAGGGGAAGGCACACTGTACAGCAGTGTTTTTAACGTGAGAGGAAAAATAAATTCTGCTCAATTCGTTTGCTAGCAGCTCCAAGTCCCCACTCTCATTTCTATCCCACTAAGATTGAAATCTACAGAAAAAGATGCACAAACATCAGGAAGCTATGAGAAACAGAAAACTTCCAGAATCTCCTGACTCCTCCAGCATCATATGGGGAAACTTGGATGCTGCTGGGTTCTCCCAGCCTTCTAACTTCCACCTCTTCCAGAGCCCAAAATACCCTTGTCCCCTGAAAGAGCACTGTCCTTTCAATTAGAAGTCCTCTCCCTGTGAACTATTCACATCCAAAACGCTGAATCAGGAAATGGAGGTTATAGACAGTATTATTTATGCCAGTAAACTTCCCACCGTGGGCTGTGATCCTTGTCAGATCTTGCAAGCTAAGCAGTAGCAGACTGCAGCAGTCCTAAGGATCCTCCAAGGACTACTTGGAAGACGCATAATGGGGGATTGGCAGCCTTCGAGGTGGTGCATCCTCCACCAATATGAACTGCCATAGTCCCACCAACTTCAATTTACAGCCCCAGAGGAACTGCCTTAGTAACTCACTTCTCTGCCAGTAACCCAAACTGACACACGGTGCTGCATTCCTCCATCTGAAGAATAAAGCTGATTTACAGCCCCAACTAATCTGATTTTTGTAAAGGAAACAATGTTTACTGTACAATTCCAAAACAACTTGAAAATGATCACTTGTCTCCTTCCTTGATCTTCTTGTGCAAAGTTAACTGCACGCAGTTGCACTTCTGTTGTCTTCTGCCTTGCTCCAAATTCACACACATCACTGCTGTTCACTGACAAAGAGATGTTAATTCTACACTAAATGTAATTAAATTAAAACATCAGCCTGCAGAAACGACTCTCATAGGTGTGGTTTGTTGCTTGTGTTTCTTTTTAAATATGCGTGCATTAGTTTTTACTCTTTTCTCCACAATCTTGAATAGAGATACAGGTGTTCAGGTCTAAATGAGAGAAAAAAATATGTACTCCTAATGTTAGAAGAAATCAACATTTACAGAAGATACTTGGGGGGCGGAGGGAAGAAAAAAAAAAGAAAAAGGAAAGGATTTACATTTTGAATCTCACTAATTATACAAGTACCTTATTTAAAAAACTCAGTAACTGCAAGCATCCCTTTGTGTTTCATGGAGTAATTCAGAGAGGAGAAATCCCAGGCTGTCAGACCAACAGTTAAACACGCTCAATTCTTTAAATTACAGAATATACAGAGATTTTCTTTCTCTTACTGAAAATTAAATTACTGACATAATTAAGAGCATATAATGAATATCAGAATGACCGCTGACTTATTCATCTGGAAAAACAATACTTTCATTACAACACATCTCCCGCTCTGTTCCAGTTAAGCACTGGAAAAGGATCTTCTGGCAATGATGTCAGAAAAAAGTTAAATAATATAACGGACTTATCTGAAATATTAACTATTTCATTTCTGCAATTAGTACTTCCATAAGTAGAGTGGACACTAATGCTTTCCAGTCACATTTCAAGTGGGAAAACATGTAGATGGGTTGGTTTCCTTTGGCAAGCACGTAACATTGATGACAGTAAAAATACCTGCTACATCCCAGCCTAAAAAAGGTAATGTCATCGTATTTTATCCCTGGCGAATGGTCAAAATGCTATACAAACATCCATTTTCCTTCGTACCAGACATGTTTGTAATGTGCACGTATGACCAGCTGTGCATCAGCACAACACCTGCAGCGATGCTTCCTGTTTGCAGTCTGAACTGAATTCAAATGAAAAGGGTGGGGAAAATCTGTCGTGTCGGGGCAGAGCTAAGGATGTCCTTTGGTTTTTGACTGCAACAGAGACTGATTTTCTTTCACATTCCATTTCTGAAGCTGATGAGCACAGCTAATCAAATTGAGAAATTATATGGTAGATTAAATTTCTGATTAACGTTTTTGTCCAAGCCTTAATATGCACATCCCACAGTTACCAGAGGTCTGCTGTGCTGGCTATCCAGGTTTTTGATACACACTGGGCTTCTTTTGGGTCACATTTTGCAGCATTTGCAAAACTCTCAGCCAGAAAGAAATATTCAGACTCACAAACAGAGCCAGCAGAGAAAGAAAATCTGAATGTACACAAACAAATCTGCACACAAGGAAATCTAACACTGCGCTATAGACTGTCAACTACTGATCTGAACAGGAGCCAGATTGTTTATTGTATTTTTTGTTTTTCAGCTTCTACTCTTAGAAAACAGAGATTCTTTGCAGGTTGCTAAAACACATCGTTTGATAGCAGGAATCCTGCAAACAACACTCCTCATTTGGCAGCACGTACTTCAGCACGTCTATGGGCTTCTTGCTAAGTTAACGCCAATGTTTATTTCTTTTTCCTGCTCAAAACTCTCTCAAGGCGCTGCAGAAAGAACAAGGCTGAGCTGCCTGACTGTGAGTTAAACCCTTATTGTGAAAGCGAGCCTCTGAAACACGGGATCGGAGCCTGGAGCAGCAAAGCAAAGCAGGCAGGCTGGTCGGGAGCAGCCGCATCAGGCGGAGCAGTGCTGGTAGCTAACAAGTCTAACGTTTCCTTCTGTCTCCTCCAATTACACCACGGCTTTATCACAGCGTGCTCGCTGGCTGTGTATGTAATCCATGTGTTGTGTGTCCATAACACCATGTAATTGGGCCTAATGCAAGATTATTATCTATGTGCATGCAATGGATAGCTACAAATGGTGCATCCACAGGCTTGTAACATTCCCAAGAGTGAATTACTGTCATACTCCCCGATTACTGCTTCTCCCATAACTGCCACGGTTTACAGGCTTCCTATCCCCAGTGCAACTATACATCCAGTAAATGAGACTGGAAAATTTATTAAGACTTAACCAAGGCATATCCAGGCGTAATTAAACCTCTCATGTAAATAGTTTTCATGATAATGTCATTTCTTTTCAGAAGTGGGTGAACTGATGCAAAAAAAAAAAAAAAAAAAAGATTGAGCAGCTCACCCCAGATTGCCAGTGGAGCTGGGAAGGAGACACAATGGTGGAGGTCGGGAGGACAGCCTGAGTCCAGAGGTAGATGCTCCCACTTTGGGGTGGGATGAGATGACAGCTTCAGGCCCCTGCCAGCCCTGAAACACCATTCAGTAGAACCAACCACACAGACAGTTCATCAATTCCAAAAACTGAATCTAAGCTATTTTTAGAAATAAAACCAAGACTTGATTAATGTTTGTAATTAACTCTGGGATTGTAGAGAGTCAGGAGCTGTATTTTCAATAGTTGTAAAGAGCTATTTTTCAGGTCAGAAGGAATTTGCATTTAATTAAATATTTACTACTTCTCATGGCCTCTGATGTAAAAGCAAAATGGCTTTGGCACTCGATCCCTCAGCACTGACTTTCAAGGCATCCAGGATTTGCTGTCGTTAGGCACGAGGCAAAGCTCAGCTGGATCCCTTCAGAGTTCTGGTGAGCCCTGGCCCCCTCTCCAACCCAGCCCTCTGATCTCCCCACAGCCTGTTTAAATTAAAGCCCACAACTACCGTGCGGGCATATAATGAAAGCAACCGATGCTGCACTGATTAATCCGTTACTCTCAACTGTTAGAAAACATAATGATCTCACAAGGGGCCTTATTCACTGACATACAGCACTAGAGCTCTGATCTGACACCTCAAATTAGCAGCAAAAGCAGTAACAGCTGGGATTTTGTCTCAATATTTGTACCCATCTCTAAAATGAGTTGGCACTATACAAGTGCTATTTTTAAACATAATGTTAGCCCAGGCAAATAATCTTCTAAATAGTCTCCAGGTGACATGTAAGATTCACAGAAATAAATAAAAATAAGCAGTTGCCAATTTGTGGTTTCTGTTCTAGTATTAGTCTTTTGCCGACGTGCTCACAAATGTTCTCATCACAGCAACGTGAGGCTCTGCCATCATTAACTCGGGAAGCTGACGTCAGAAATATGACTAGTCTCGAGGAGACAGAGAAAAAATGTTCTTTTTAGAAATGCATGAAAAAATAAAATAAATAAGCTTTGCATGGAATTACAGATGAAACTGCCAGCAACATTTACTGCTACAATTCCCTGATTCTTCCCATTCTACGGCCGATTTTCACGCACACATATCCTTCAGATTTTAGCTATTTAAGCTTATTATAAAGGCCAGATGTTTGTGGCACAGTGATTTTTTTTTCCCCTTGAAGGAGTGAGATAACTTTTAAAAACATCAGACTTTGGGGAAACTGGGTTTTTGTAATAAGATCTTTATTAAAAAAATTCTGTTCTATCCCCAAGCACTGAACTTCCATCTGTCCTGTGATGGCTTAGCATTTTGTCACCCTGCAAGAATCATTTCCCTACAGTGACAGCATTAGGCCACACTAACTCAAGTCCTGTAAGAGCACTAGCTCTCCCTGGAGACTTGCCCATGCCTTGGCTGGAGTCTCGGGCTGGCAATGCCAGGAGCTGAGGCTGAGAGCAGAGAAGGATAAGGGCTGCAGCTGAACAGTGGGCAAACGGGGTAAGGGGCCTGGGACTAGGAGCCAGTGTAAATGGATAAAAGAGGCAAGAAACAAATTGTATGGGTCTGTACGATTGAAGATTGTATTGTCACACATATATAAGTGGGAGCAAAACTGAGGACTCCTGTGACTGAACTGGGTGATTCCTGACTCTGGTGACTGATGCTGAAACCTTTCTAGTACCTTAAATCCTGCATTTGTGTTTTATGTGCACACACATACCACTATGCCTGAATTTACTTACTTACACTAACATGCAAATAAAATAAATATGTTAAAAGATAAAGTAGAAAATAGAATAATAGAGTAGAATAAGGTAAAATAAGCAGAGCTAAACCAAGATAAGGTAATGTAAAATATAATAAAGATTATATAAAGAACAAGGGTAGACATTTCATTTAGTTGTGGACTTTGCTAGACGTCAAGAACTGTCACTCACATGGTCTTACATGAGGCATCTTCTCGCTTAACGAGGTTTCTCCTTCTATAAATAGGAGGACATATCCATTTTCCCACATAATCAAATCACCTCTGTTAGTTGTACAAAATGCAGGTACCAGTTGCATCTCCTAATTCCTTCTAATTCCCATGCTCTGTGAGGGTTGAAAAAGCTTTTCAAAGAAATTTCAATCACCTTCTCTATCTTTTACAAGATCTAATTCAACCCAGAAAACACACATTCAGTATAGCCTGAATGGAATTTTTTGTTATAAAAGCATCAAAACAAGTAAAGACAAAAAACAGAGGCTGAAATTACCCACTACTTTACTTTCAAATTGAGCATTCTCCAATGGACTATTTTTCTGAAGTAAAAAATAGCACAAGAAATACTGCCTTTACTTATTTTTGAACCAGGAAGTTTTCTCAAGCCTTTGCCCAAAGCCTACACATTTTTCAACACACCGTATTGGGAATGACTGCAGCGGCTCTAAGCCCCAGTTACATCCACAATTTTCTGCAAACACCAACTAAATGTTCTATAACATCAGGGGGGTTTTGATTTACATGACTGATACTACTGCCTAGAACCATGGGAAACAAGTCCAACCACCGCAATGCCCTGATCACCAACCAGCAAAGTCAGTGCAAGCAGGCTGCTGGTTTTAGCATGCGGTGAATCTAGTCCCTGCAGTCTGTTAATGAGACACAGATTTTCACTGGAGCTACAGGGATCAAAAATATAATTGCATTCAATATCAACTCAACGTTAGCACCCAGAATTTGTAGATTCATTTGACAATCCATTGTTTGATGAATTAGTATAATTAAAATAATAATAGAAACATGGATCTTTAATATAAATTAGTGTTTAAATAGATAAACTTTTTTTAGGTTATACATAGATCTCTTAGTAAATATGGATCTTAGTGTTGCACAGCTGCATGCTTGTCAGATACTGTATTTTATAGATTCTGTGTCAAAATCAATGAGAACTGGATTGGGATCTCTATACACACAGAGGTTTGAAAGCCTACTGGAGTGTATTTATGGCAATGATGAAAAGGAAGCAACAAGACAGTTTGATGCATCAATACTTCAGCAAAATAAAGTGAATTTTCAGCTTCCTGCCTTAACAGTTGCTTCTGGTTAGTCCTTTCTGACGCTAGAGCAGCCTTAGAAACACAGCCCAATCCAAACTAACACTATCCAACTCTATAATTTGAAGCAACTTTTGCCATTTGTTCAGGCTGAAGCATTTGATGACGGAGATTTCCAGTATCAAGATAGAAGGTTCCAGCACTGAGTTGGCTGAGTGCTGTGGTTTCCTTACAGGACCTCCACCAAAAGAAATTCTAAAGAAACTGATGAAATTTGGATTGGAAAGGAACAGTATAATTCTTCAAAACTGTGTTTCAACTGAAGTGGATAGACTTGCCTACAATAGAGAACATACACATTTTACGTTTGTCAGTATAACATACCCAGGAATGGAAAAGACCATTCAAGTGAAGGACCTACAATGGTTGTCTTTTCAGCAGCAGAGAAAGTGACCAAAAAAAAAGGGGGGGNCCATTGAAAGGAGACACGTGAGAACATTCTACCTGTGGGACTCTCGCTGTGCCAGCCTGGTGCCACTCAGCCCACAGCCGCAATGCGGCACTGCGGCTTCCTGCAAGTCCCGCGCTGGCCGCTAGGACCGAGGGAGGGATGGGCTGGCAGCCCTCTGCGTGCCGCATGCCAGCTGCTCACGAGGTAGAAGTACAGCAACGAGTAGAAATGGCACTGGCAGCAGTTTGGTGTCACTGCAAAAGGCTTTACAAAAGCCTCTTAGGAAGCAGAGAACTGGCGTCCATGGGGCGTGGGCTGCCAGAACCCCACGCTCCCGTGTACCTGCAGTGGTGGAGCTACCAGGTCCTGCACCGATGATGCCTCTCGCTCCCTTGCCAGAGCAGCCCCTGCTTTCAGCAGTTGCCATCAGCCCAGGGCCAATGGCATTCCCACTGGGAGAGGGCAGCGAAGGAGACCCTTAACAGCACCACTAATGCGACAAAGGGCTGTGAGGAGCTGCAAGGGCAATTCTCCACTTCTGAGAGCAGTCAGAGGAAGGAAAATAAGCAAATATTTATAGGAGGGAACTTATGCCTCTACTGCCAGAATCCCCACCCCAAAATGGAAGAGAGGCAGATACACATTTGCAGAGTAATTTTAGATTCTCACAGTACGTGATGCCCCTATGTGCAATTCATACATGCTGAAAGTTAGGATTAATATATAGTCTAAGATAAATCCAGGTGAATGAAATCTGGAATGCGTGATACGCACATTCCGTGAACTCAGACTGACACAAGTGAACAGTTGTTCACAAAAAATTACCTTTTATAGAGAAAAGAAAGGCTTTGAAAGAACAAAGCCAACACATAGTTCCTAGACAATGGCAATTACGTGTCTCTCGTTGAAGCTGGAAAGGGATCTGCTTTCCATCAGGAATTAAACATCAAGTTTTTCCTTTAATAAAACACTAGGCAGCATTTCTGTGGATCACACAAGAAAACGTCAATGTTTAAAAATGTCTATCTTTCAAATTCTTAAATTTCTCCCAAACACCACCCGTCCACGAGAAGCAGCAATACCTGCTTATATTCATGCACGCGTACGCAATAAAGGTAAGAAACCAGAACAATCTGAATATCAGATACTCACAGTGTTTCATTTGCGTTCAGTCCACAGAGCGAAAAAGTGCAAAATAGACACGGAAAAAATTCGAAGCACTCATGATGTGTTCAGGAATATTCTACAGGAGCAAGCAGCAGCTAAATAAAAGGAGACAACTGTTCTCCATCTATGACTGTTTCCCTGTAATATCTGTACCCGTAACAAATAAAAGAGAACTGCCATTGCGGATGGTCTGCCCTAACTCTTCCAGCCTAAGTGGTAGCTGAGGTGCCTCGCCTGGTTTCCGACGCCCTAGCCGCGGATGGGAAGACCCAAGCCTTTTAAGACATGGCTGGAATTGCCCAAGGAGCCAGTCAGCAGCCGGGGGGTGCGCGTGGGCCCCCCCTCCCAGAGCCCGCCCAGCTGCAGCCCCTCGCAGCAGTGGGCTGCGGGCGGCCTTCAGGCGCGGGGCTGCTGCAATGCGGCAGTGCCGCCATCGCGGGAGCAAGTCCAGGGCTGGAAGCCACGCGCAAGAGCTGCCTCCCCACCCTCCTTTCTCTCTGCACCACTAAACAGCACTTTGGTGACACACACAGTCTAGGATTCTGGTGGAAAAAGATGCAAAAATGGGCGTAAAGGACCAATCTGGCGAGCAAAGACCTCACTCAGTGTATGCTCCCACATCTGTTCCTCACGGCCATCAACCCGTCTTCCACGTCTGCCATTCACAAACCACTGACATCCCACACAGCCAGCACCGTGAAGGCAAGAGGGGTGTGTGCCATTTCTGAAAAGCACTGGCACCAGCGTTCATTATTTCCCGCAGTGCCCTCACTTGGCCACCTCACCTGATGCTCTTTCAAGTGACCACGCGAACCTCCGAGCTATCGCTAAACTTCTCAGCAGCAACACACTGCGTTACAACAAAGGGTTCTGGGGACCCTCACCGTGTTCCTTGCTACTAAGGGTCAGCAGGTGACCTGAGCATGGCCAGCACCACCCCAGCACACTGAACAAGGTCTCCAGACTCCCCACCCCACATCAGAAATTTAAGAAATGCAGCTTCAAAAGCATCAAACTAGTTAACATGAAATTGCTTCATTTATGATAACACAATTAACATAGAAATTGTGATTATTTGACTCCAAATTACTGTTAAATCATTTCACACTTCTATTCTTAATGCAGCTCTTACATTTTCTTGTTTGTTAAACAGAACTGGATACGATACATAAAAAAAGTCTAATTTACATTATTCATATACCTTTCTATTTAAAGTTTTGAAAGTTATTTTCCATGTATTTAACCATAATATTCAAGTCTAATTAAAATGTATATGTTCATTTCAACCTGCGTATGTTATGCATCCACAATATATACTTTTATTTTATGTGTAACCTTGTGAATGGCAGGAAAAAAATAAACTATTTGATTTTAGACGAGAAGCTTCTATACATGTATTTTTTTGGTGCTAATGTAATTATCTACTTTATTTCCAAGCCAAGCATCCACATATTACTGTTTTGATTTCCAGTTTACTACAGATACAGTATCACTGTCCAAGCTAAAATACTGGAAAATGCTAATAACAAATAATGCATACTACCCTGGTCCAACAACTACAGTTCAAGATTAAATATCTGACACAGTGCTTGAAGTGGCATACCAACAATTTGGGTCCACAGACCTCTCACCAAAACTGTGCTCTCCTCTTCCAGAGAAACCAGGCTTTTGAGCCCTTCCCTGTACAACGACCGACACCGCTCAGAGCCTCTCTTTGTCCCACCCACACAGCAGGGAGGCAAATGCAGCCTCTGAAAAAGGCACACCATTCACTCCCCTACAGACCATAAACCACACCTTTAACTGCGCACAGAATAAAGATGACTATCTTTATATGTTTTGAAAATTGTTTTGAAATTGTTACTGTGTTGTCTGACCCCAGACCAGCAGCAGTTCCTGCATTCACCACCAGCGCTGGACTTGGTGTCACAGAAGAGCTGGGGACGTCCTGGTACATTGGTGTTGGTGACACTGAAACCTGTGCCACGGGGCATGCAGCCTGCTCTCCCCACCAAAAAAGCCTCATTTATGCCGGCAGGATTACACCCAGCTCCCACAGTCTGGTCATTCAGATTGTCTGGGGAGTCATATAAATAACGAATTGCAAGTTACAGCACAAAGTGCCTAGTCATCTTCTGGAACTTGTTACTTCCCTTCATAACTCCACCATCAGCTCAATTTTATCTGCAAGGAGCTTTGTTCCCATCACAGTCTTCAGCTCTGCTTTTGGATAAGGTGCTTGGCTGCATATCTGCATTAAATATACAGTTGAGTGTCCTCGGGATTAAGTCGTTCACATTCATTTGACTTTCAACAGTCAAAATGCTTGTTCTACATCTTTTATATTACTGACGAAGAAACTGCATTAGTCAAAGGGGAGGCAGGGCAGGTCACAAGATGAGCAGAGCATGCAAATGAAACAATTAATACCACGGAGGGAGGGTTTGCCAGAAATCCCTGTGTCTCCTGGAGCTTTGACTTTGGAGTCTCTCCGAGCAGCAACTGCAGCACCAATAAAAGACTTACACAAGGCAAGCTGTAAACCTGGGTTTTCTCAAGGAGTATACTGGCCAGTGATTCATGAAACTAATAATTCTAACCTGACACTGCTCTTATCTTGATAAGTTCTGCAGCCTGCAGGGCTCCAGGCTATTCTTAAAGAAAAAAAACCTCCAACCTAATGGGAGCAGCAAAGGAGAATGAGCACAGCATTCAAATACTACATATGCTCCAGGAGGGAAAAAACCCATCTTTTCTAAATATGTAATATAATATAGCATCCATGCTGAGGATTGATAGAAATGTTCATCAATTTGCTGAGACACGCCCGGAATACTGCAGGAGTAGCAAAATCATTGATCAATGGCTTTATGCAAATATATTCCCTCCCATAAAGAGAGAGTTACATTACATCTGTAACAGGCATCAGTGATTTTCAGAGGCCCTTGATTGCCTGCTCTTATTTTATCTCAGCTGGCCTTTGATATAAAGCCTGTCACCATGGTGCCATCTGGATAGTGTTCCGTTCACTATGCTGTACTTCCAACCTCACATTTTGTATTATGTTGTAGAACAGAGGTTATCTCAGATTTCATTTCCATATCTTGAGCAATGATGCCAGATCTCCCACTGAAATATATCAGCAAATAAAAACATTTCTTATCAAACAACAGTGTAAGCACCCCGTCCTTCCTCTATCCATCCATGCTAACTATTTATCTCATTTCTTCAGGGTCCGTTGGGGTGCAGCACTTTCTAAAAGTTCTCCAGGAAAAGGCCTTTCTGTAGTTAATCTTATCTCCAACTTGTTTACGTAACAGAAAACTTAAAATAATAACAGTCAAGTTCATCAGGAGCATTTCTCATTCCCTTAAAGATCTGCAGTGACACAGGATCTAGGAAGAATAGGAAGGGTATAGAGCACTGGACAGTTGAATGAGGAATGGAGTAAAGAAAATTCGAAAATATCCTTCGTCCACCGATACCTCTGCACTCTGGGTGAACCCCTTCTCGACTGCCAAACTGACTTTTATTCTTCCTCTGACACAACATGACCTTCTGAGATACAACCTGTACACAGAAAACTGGGGATACTCTCAGAAAATCCAAGCTCCGTTCCATGTTTTGGGGATTTCAGCTAATGGGTAGACAATTCAATTACTCATATGCTGCCAATAATTATTCCAGTTTTGTTTTTATCACACACATGATGTACATGCTGACTGCTGAAGATTTTATTTTATTTTAATTTGCATACATTTAAGCTAACATATATCCTTAGGTTATATAAAAAAAGACCAATCTTTCTAATTTTACGCAAGTATGAATCCATAAAACAGCTATGCATAACTTTTTAAACAAAAATATCATTTTCATTATTGTACCTAGGTATTTTGGTATCATTTATAGGAACAGAGATTACAGAGTTCAAATTTGATCCTGATTGCCTCAACCAATCATAATTCCCAGCAAAACAGGAGGAAATCACATTTGTGTGGCATTTTCAGGCTTTCATTAAGCAATGACATCTCATATATTTAGAATTATTTCATGACTTTAGCTCCCTGACTCTCCAGGTTGGGAAAACAAATAAAAATCTTCCATCTAGTTAAGACATGCCCAGAATAGCATTTGGCAGATAAGTAACACTGATCATATAAGCGAGTGTTCGGCATACAGAAGACGACAATAGGAAACAATTAAATCCTGTCTCTAACACAAAATAATGATTCATTTTGATAAAAGTTCTTAAAAATTTGCCAGAACAAAAGGTAGTGTGCATTATAAGCATACACATCCATGGCAACTATCTGAAATTTCAATGATTACTTCATTACTACAATTTTTATGAAACACAATCCTAAAATTAGAACGGAACGTATGGGAGAGGAAAGTGAAAGCATGAATGACCACAGTTCACTCGTAAAAGAGTTGGTAGGAATGGAAGTTGTACACAATGTATGGAAGAACTGGGGGCTGCAGCCCGCTGCTGCCCTGATGGGTCGCACCGGGTCCTGCACAAGGCGGCTCAGTGCCAAAGCAGAGGTTGGAAGAACACAGCCCGTGGCACCTGTGGCTGCCTGCTGCCGGGCATCTACACAGAGGCAGCAAGCAAGGTCAAAATTTTTGGAGACAAAAGGATATACTCAAGCGCAATTGTAATTTCTAAGACTCTGATGATTTTCATTTTAAGATTTCAGAAATGGAAGGTGAGGTGTTTTTTCATTTATGCTTACGTTTTACAACCTTAAGAACTAATTTTTATTTATTTAAGATCAAATATTTAGGGCTCATGTGGAATTTCAGGTATGGTTTCGAACCATGCCTGGGATATTTGGACACCTGTGCTCCTTCAGTATTACCTGTAAGTCAGTTATTAAGATTTTTCACAATAAAGTACCCAGAGGTGACTGGTGGATCCCTGCGAGCATGGTTTGCTGCTACAGACTCTTAATGGCACAGTCAGTACTCATTCGCTTCATAAAGCAGGCGAAACTCCAAAAAGACAATTTTTCAGGCTTTGAGATAGATAAAAGACCTAAAACAATTCACATGATTAACAACAAGCAAAACCCCAAGGTATTCAGTACTAGCTCTGTCCAGCAAGAACTTATTTGTCTGCTTCAATAAAACTGTATCAACAATCCTCTTCAGATTAGTTCTTGCTCTGGTAATGTCTTTCGGTTTCAGATTTTTTTTTTTGCAGAAGAACTGCAAAGAACAAAACGTGTTCAAACTCAAGTCCCTGTTAGCAATCATCACAAAGTAGGAGGAAAAACAGCTTTTGCAATACAAATCCAGGAAAACGCTCCAGGTAAATTGCCAACGATGACTCACAATTCTTTCTATCCTGTCCACATGGCACTACTACTATGTCACCACACAGTTTTCAAGCCATTCCAGGGAAGAAAAACAGTAAGAATTTTTTTTCCTTTATTTTTTTTTCTTAAATTGAGTTCAGTATCTTACTGAGAAATGGATCCTAAGAACCAAGTATTGTTCAGCACTTACAGTCTAATGACAATAGCACGGCCATTTGCCCAACCATAATAGCTTATCCAATTTGACTGGGCTTTTTGAATCAACTTGAAATTATTTCCTTTTATTCACATATCTGATGAGACCGAGGGGAAAATTCTGAGCTCTGGAAGAGCTTTATCTCCTATGCATTGTAATGTTGAATGTTTGGATATGAATCTATGGAGTAACAAATTTCTGACCTACAAAGGATATGTCTTGTTGCCACATCCCATAAGGAACACTGGGTAATTATTCTGAAGATTTTTTGAAAAATAATCTTAACTTGCTTACAGCTACACTAATAAATATTTCTCAATAACGCTGTTATTGCCAGATATTGCCACAGGACACAACCAAAAATTAAACAGAGCAGAAAGCCTTCTACTAAAAACAACACTTTAGTTCGTGAAAGTCTCACACCAATTTTCTTCAAGTTTTCTGCACATTGCTATTCCAGCAGGTCATAAGTTAGTTAGTAACTTGTGTCCCTCCTTCTACACGTTGCTGCTGTTTGTTGGCTGCACACACCTTCCTTCGGTGTCTTGGAACGCGAGAACAAACCCAGGGAAGTACGTTTTACTGTATTATGAAAAGGGAAAAAAGGAGGGATGTCAAGGAGAAAAATCCCCGCTTAACAGGTTGGAAACCAAACCTTTGTGGTAAGGTACACAGAAGATGTGATGAAAGAACAAACAAAACCAGCCCAGTCCAAAACTACAAAGAAACAACGTTTGAGCAAGCTGTCGGTTGTGTGTCATTTCTCAGACATAACCTTCACCTTGCTGCAGAGGCAAAGACAATCAACAGAAGGCACACAGCATTTTATTGCAACATCTTCACAGCTTTTTAATCCCAAACTCACAGTCACCAGTAACACTTAGCATCTGTGCTACGGTCTAGGAAGGTCAGACCCCAGGACCAGGGACACCTTTTGGGACCTCTGAAACCCTGAAGCTCACCAAGAGAGATGTGGTCAGAAGAGTGCAGTGCCGGGCTCTGACCCAGGCTTCAGGCGAACTCGGCAGCTCATTGCCCTGTACTGAACTTAGTCATGAATTTCAGTCATGCCTTCATCTCTGCCTCAGTGCTATTTATTGGTATAGGAACTTAAACCACAGGAAAAATAAAATAAAAGCTGTAAATGAAGACAGCTTCCTTGAGAAGCATAAATAAATAATGGACCACGGAGCGCTCTCTATTTTGAAGGATAAATGCAGTTTCCTTCTGTTCCTGCATTTACCAAATCACCAAGATCCTTACGGCCACGTTTACTGAGGAATTCAAGTTGAACAAGAAGCGCAGTCCAGAAACCAGAGGGCGTTTAAAATAAGTGTTAATTTATTTTCTGGGTAACACTAAGCATCTCATCTCTGCCCCAGTAAGCTACAGAAATTTAGAATTCTGTAGACAGGCAGGTATGCAGAGAAAAGATGCAGAAATGTGTTTGATACCAAAGAGGTCCCAAGATTTCAATAGGAAGTACATAATTTGGTACCCTTGCAAACTGTTCAAACAGATAATAACTTTTTTTTTCTAGAATGATTAAATATTTTCTAAATACTCCATTATGAGTTCAAATATATCTCCATAAAACACAGAGTGGCAAGCTCTCCTCTGAAATGTTATCTTGATGTCTTTTGGCTTTACTTGATAATGCTCTTTGATGGTTCAAACTGCTTTAACTTTTTAGCATTTATGTCTGTTTTACAACTGAAGATGTGATATCCTCTAGGGCATTAGGCAGATGTATTTTGCTAGAGACTTAAATGCCTTGGGAAAAAAAATTCAAATTAAGTTTGAAGTATACAACTCAAATTTTGTGACTGTGAGAAAAATAACTAGATACTATCAATCTGTTTTCTCATCTTTTAGAATGAGAATTGATTTTTCCCGTAGCAGTATGTCTGTGCTGAAAATTAAAAATGTATTAAAGAACTGATTATGATGTATTTTATACAGCAGAAAGAAATCCTCCTCTTCCACCCACAAATATCTGTTATAGAACTACCAGCTATAAACAGAGGGGTAAACAAGCTAATTCAACATCCTCAGGAGAAGAGAGCATTCCCAGCAACTTTGCCAGAGTCTGCAGAACTTGGTACGCTACAAAAATGGTTCCAATTATTGTCCAGTGTATTGCAGCAGAAGTCATAGCACAGTCTGGTGTCAGTGGAGGACAGCTTCACCCTTTGTGGATATGGAACAGCAGTCCATCCAAAAAAAAAAAAAAAGAAAGTTTGTGTTTTTTTTATTTTTCCTTTTCCTCCTTTTATTCCATGACATAGGCAAACAAAACTCTACAGTGGCAACTCACTGCTTTTCCTTAAAAAAGGCTGATAGTAGAGAATTCAAACAATACCTGATAATGTAAGTTCCCAGATAAGAACCTCTTCAGGAAGCCAGTGTGAGCCTGGTCTGAGCAGCGCACAGCACCTGATCAGCACCAGTGTCCCAGCCTGGGAGGGAGAGGCACCACGGGCACCTGGGGCGGTTACGGCAGAGGCACGGACACAGCTCCCAAGCACCGCAGCGACTGAGCCTGCCTCTGCTGGCACTGATGGCAGAAATCCTTTGAGCCTCACTCCAGGGTGGCTACAGCCCACGGGGCAGAACTCCCCTTACTATCACACACTCACTGAAAGAGCTTTGGTGCACTGCTCAGTGCCATCGCTGAGCCCGCGGTGCCGCCTGCCCGCAGCAGCCACAGCGCAGTGCTGGCTCTGTGCAGGCAGCTGCGCACCTGACCCCTGCTGCTGCCTCGCGCCACCTGACTCCAGGGGTCCCTGCAGCCGTCCGTGCGGGCCTTCCTGCTGCGCCAGCACAGACGGCTCCAGAGCTGGAGCAGCGCTCACATCACTTCCGATGGACGAGCTCGACCTGAGGAGCGCTCCTGTGCCCCCTCCCATCCCTTTTGGCTCAGGACTGGGCGCTTTCTGGCATTAAGCATTCAGCTTTGCAGTGTTAACTTTCAGGGAATAGGAAAAGCCACGCACCAGCCCATCCTGTCACACTGCGTTCCCAAAGAACATGAACGAGTACCTGTTAGCAATAGGCAGCTACCTGCTCAGGTATGGGGTGCTGGGCAACGCTGGGTGCTACAGCACAGCAGTGCCATAAATCTCACGCTTTTTTTTTCTCTGCTGGAGTCAGGTTGCACTGTCAGATCATTTTTTTTCCCTTTCTCAGTCTGCTGCAGCTTTAACAGCCAACGCATAAAGTTTGTGGCAGACGAATTGCACAACGTGGCGTTATTTCAGCGCTATTTCAGCCCTCGGCGCAGGATCCTCCCCAGAAGGCAACAACCGAACGACCCCGCCAAGCCCCCCCCTCCTCCCTCCGGCACCCCGAACGCCCTCTGAGCACCTCTCGGTGCCGTCAGCCGTCGGACAGCTCCGGCACCGCTCCCAGCACCCACCTCCGGGCACTGGGTGCCGCCGATCCGCACCCGCACCCGGCGCGGAGCCGCCAGACGCACGGACACTGCCGGCATCCCAGCCCAGAGCCGCGATCCCACCGCGCCGCGGGGAAGGCGGCAGACCCAGCCCCGCTCCCCAGCACCGCAGCACGGAGAGGCCCCCCCGGCCCCCAGCGGAGCGCCCGGCCGACTCACAGGATCTCCAGGTCGCGCAGCGCTCGGAAGGCTCCATCCTCGATGCAGCTGATCTGGTTGTTGTCCAGCTGCCTGCGGAAAGGAAGGGAGAGGGTGAGGGAGGGCAGAGCCGCCCGAAGCGCGGGGCCGAGGTGCCCCCCAGCCGCCGCCCGCGCGGGGCCGCGCTGCTCTGCGGGCTGTGCCGTGCCGCACGCCGCCGCACGCCGAAGGCTGTCAGGTCTCAGTAAATATTAATTGCGCCTTTTTTTTTTTTTTTTTTTTTAAAGGCAGAAGGGAGTAATTTCATTACATTAGGGCATCCAATCCATTATGAGCTTTTACCGTCATGTCAGTGAAACAATTTCATTAAGCTAAAGGCCCGTAAATCATGGGAGGTCACCGGGCTGCCCTCCGTGACCTCCCAGAATGCCTTTTCTTCTTTTACTGGAAGTTGGAGTCCTCTGTCCTGACAGCACTAAATCTCCAGGCTTTATCTGCCCGAGAGCCGCGAGAGCGCACGGGGAATATACCAGTTCCAAATTAGACTCAACTAATCTAATTTTATAGTCTTTTTATTATTCTAAGCACCAAATGTCTGTGGTGGTTCGATGCCTCCCCGCATTGTTACCGGTCCCATCTGGTAGCCCCTTCTATTGAAAGATTTCTGAGTAAGTGCAGAGGCTGCCTAACCGCATCAGGGAGCAGCCCCGCCGCAGGGCGCGCGGCCCCACGGCCGTCCTGCTGCAAGGCGCCCGGCTCCACGCTGGCAGCGCGGGGATCCCTCATTTGTTCCCCCGCGTATGCATATGCATCACAGTATATGTGCACGCAGCAGCGCAGGTACCTCTGCCTCTTCTGCTTGGAAAAATTCTAAGTGGTAATTTAAAATCTAGTGATTACATTTTCTAATATCTGATGCCTTGAATTTTACGCTTAAAGAAATACACCTGTGTACCCACTTATGTGTAAGTGCAATGCCTGCATTTCAGGAAAAAAAAAAAAAACTGGACCAAGCTCCTGGCTCTTTATCACACCGTGATTTGCACAGCTAGAACTTTAGATGTGGCAGAGCATTTGTCCTGCGTGTTTAAAGCATCTAATCACTGCTACAAAACAATAAGTAAATCCATACAGACAGCAAACATATTACACCTCTGTGTGATTATTTGTACAGCTTTGCCAACTTCTCCCAATTATTTGCTGTACCTTATCTCTGGACTATGTAAGCATTTGTCGCAACTTTCTCATCACACCACAATAAAGCACAGACAGAGCACTACAATGTAACTACAACGCACACACAAAAGTCTCTTTGAGAGTAAAAAGCAGAAGTCAGCCCAAAGGTTTAGAAGAAGCAGCGGTCAATACAGTCTTTATGTGCCCCTACACAGATGGAGTTTGATCCCCCAACACTTCGATCTGTCTATGAACACTACAGGGAAGTTACCTTGGTCTGGTCTCGATGCACATCAGGATTTTTATGATTTAAGTGCATGAAATCTCATACAGACTGTAAGGGCTACCAAAAAGCTTAGCAAGCATAAAGCCAACTAGGGTTTCTCATAGCTCTCATCACTTTGGAGAACATGCTGAATTTGGCAAAACTTCCAGCAATATCTCCTATATCGACAGGTACCAAGATGTAAAATCATCCAGAAGGGATTCTGCAGCATGGTAGTTCATGCATATTGTATACATGTATTTATGTAACCATACACACACTTATTTACGTTCTCTGCCTCTCCCACCCCCTGCAAAGATGCCAATATCTGTATACATCCAACTGCAAAGTGACTGCCGAGCGACTTTCCTGAGATCACGGTTTAATTGCGTGGGTTGTTGACATTTTTTTGCTCAGATGGAAAGAATGGTGGCTTTCAGGAGGAATAGACTTAAAATGAGTTAAATATAACGCTGCTTGCATGACTAAGTTCCTAACACTCCAGTCGGCTTTATTAAGCACACTTTATTAAGTACAACGTTGGCATGTACCAGCAAGACGAAGAGAAAGCAGGAGCAATTTGAGAACCACCTCTCTCTTTTCTTCTACAGGAAGTATTATATATTGCCTATTTTTATTTGAGTTACACTATAATATTGATTTTTCTGCCAGATACACTAAAACAAGCAAATAAACCCAGCATGCTAGTCACAAAGCCTTCTATTAAAAAGCTTCATATGCAGTGTGTTGCTTTCCTAAAAATGCTACTTTCATAGATTTATTTTTGTTGAAAAAGCACAATGACAACTTTAATCATATTTCTATAGGTCCAGTCACACTAACGCTAACAAGTAAGCTCAGCTGATGTAAATAATCCACAGGACCAGTGCAAGGGAAACCTCTAGACACACCAGAAGACGCGCACTTAGCAGGATATTCAGTACATGGGGAAAGTACTCGTTACAGATGTCACTTGACATTCAACACGAGTTCTTCGTGCTCCATAAACTAAATCTGCATCTGTGGGAGACACCCACATCTTTAACACTCCTGAGAGCAGCAGAGCTCGTGACTCTTGGTACCCACCACGCCCAAACATTGACACCTCTGTTTAGCTCTGGGCATGAGAATTTCTTTCCCAAAGGAATGGAACTATTAGTTACCTTAAAATTAAGCATGACTGTCTTTAAGACCCTTTACCTCCTATTTCTCTATGTGTAAAAATGGAAATTCTACTTCTCTGCACGTACATAGCAGCCCCGTGAGTGGCTGAGCAGAGACTGGAGATCTGGGAGTTCAGAGCCTAAACAACGACTTCCTACCAAGACAGTATGTCAGAGTTTGGGGAAAACCTCACGTGCAGCCCTACAGAAAGCCAAAGACAGGTGTGCAACACATCCTTTGATGTGTTTGATGAAGGCAAAATACCCACGACATGAGCTAGCAGCCAGACCATACACTCAGGGTGGGTTTGCTGTGCTCTCCAATGCCCAGAAGAGACGTGCCCAACATGCACTGAGAAGAACTAATCATATGCAGAGAACTCAGAAATTCAACTACAGAAAAACCTAAAATTCAGCACCCCAGAGCAGCTGGCACATACAGTTCCTTGAGGAACATGCAACACCACTACTGTTTCTCTCATTGCTGCCTTCTGCATGGGGCATTCTGAACAGCACATCACATGAGACTGGGTCAACTCCTCAGGTCTCAAAGAAACTAAAAAATGGCCTCAGCGAGCAGAAGCATTCATCCAGATTTAAACATCACTTGTTTGTCATTATTCTTACTCTTTCTAGAATAACTTTTTCTCCTCGATATTACAAACAACATGTCATGCATGCAATGCTGTAATGTAATGGACAAAAAAAAAAAAAAGACAGAACTAGCTCAGAATTTAGACACAATTTTTCAATGGACAGAGCTGTGTTTTGTACCTCCATTCATTCCTGCCTTTTGCGGGAATACAGCACTAAGCTCAGGCTTTATCTATGACCATCGAGTGACTCCATTGCCTCTGAGAAAAACACGTTCTTGTGCTGAAAAGTGCGAAAAGAGTCTGCACAATGAATGAAAGCACGAAGACTGAGCTGTGCGAGACAGCCAGGCAGGATGCAAGGCACTGTGTAAGAGCTGCAAGCCAGGGTATGAACAAGAAAACACTGCCAAACGCTGAATATACAAGTTTTTGCCAGGTTGTGTGAATCTCTCACTTGTATTTGGGTTTCAGTGCTGACCCTCTCGTGCACGAGGCACAAAGCCCCGTGCAGGGCTCGGTGCTGCTGGCAGGGCTCCTGGGCAGGCGGCAGCTCCGCTCCCCACCCTGAGCCCAGGCAGAGGCTGCGGGGATCTCAGTGACAGGCAATTAGCAGGCAGACAATGCAACAGCTACAAAGAGCAACACCAGGAAACCCCAGAGACCGAGCAAACACACAAGCAAGGAAAATATTAAGAGGGTACATGGGATTTAGGTGAAGTGTGACACAGACAAATGCTTGCAAATAATAATAGAATGTACAAAATGGTCTGGAGAAAAAGGCATCTTTCATCTAGTAGAGATACAATAACAATGCCATATGCATCTGGTCCCGTGCCTTAAAAGCTTATCTCAGTTTTTACTTAAAAGTATGAAGATTATAGGACTAAGTTACATGCAATAGATCACTATCTATCCTTAAAATTTATGTTTTCCAGAAAAAAAATGTTTTAAAGCTAAAACATGAGACATCACCCTTCTGTGAAATGAAAAGTAATGCTGCATCCTAACAGATTTCCATCACGGGATGCTATGGTGTAGCCAAGACGCCGCACGGACTGTCAAACCACGGCTCCCCTGGCAGAGCGTACCGCTGGCTCGCCCATGCAGATCTGAATGCTATCTGTCATACTGGAGAGTTAAATTTCAAATGACATCTGGAAGGAACAGGATTTTACAGTGCTGATATTAGTTTTGCCAAGTGAAATAATCATTTAAATAGATTTCAAATTGTTGCTCGCAACAATGAGAATATTTAGCTTTCAAATGCATTTGAGAGAGCAAAATCAACAACAAAGATAAGGAAGTTTTTATCATGATACCAGATTTAACATGAAAAAACACAAATTGTTATAAAATACTAAAGAATTAATTCAGTAAAAAACTACAAAACTGAAATTATCCAATCTTCTACTAACATTAGAAGTTAGTTAACGTTTAAATCTACATTTATATGTCACTAGCAGTTATTACTCATATAACACCAAGTAACCTGATGCCACATATAAGAGCTTATGGTGTTTTTTCTGCAATCTGCCTTACTGAGATACGTGGAGATGTCCTTCAAGTACCCAACACTAAACACTTCCCAACAGTGAGCTGCCTGATCAGTGCTTTGTGCTTTCTTTCAGAGAGGGTTTTTTTTCTTGGTTTGTTTGTTTTCATTTAAAAACATTTCTGAGGCCACTGCAGAGATCAAGCATTAATCTCATTTTTAATTACAGTGACAGTAATTTAATTAGTATAACTTCTTTTTATGTTTTATCCAGAATCTAGTTAGCTATTAAAATAAAAGCCTGCATTAACAAGCAGCGTGATTAATACCTTTCAGACTTCTTTGTTTCTGAAATTTTAGATGTTTAACAAAAACAAGTGTGCTAGGGAAACACTTGCATATTTCCAAAAGTTGTACTGCTGCAGTTAAGAAATTACTGCTGTTCTAGATACCTACTGTTCTAGATCTGAGACTGAGCACTGTCTGGTTAATAAAATACTACATTGCGTATTTAACACCAAGTATCTACGTTAAAGGTACCGTCTTAGAAACATATTTAAAATAGACGATTTTTCAACAGTCATTCCATCAGAAGATAAATCCACCGCAACATACAGAATTGGAGTTGGAAAAAATTTGATTTTGTTAATTAAGTCTCCAAAGGAGCCTCAGGTTGGACAATATTTTCCCCAGAACTCTTCCATTTTTTTAAATAAAAACTGCCGAGTCTATGCTGTCACGGTGAAATTTATACTCTGTGAAATTTATATATTGAAGGGATTCCATAAACTGTAAGAATTAGAAAGGCACTCTATAACATTTATTGTCCAGTATCCAAGCCATTCCTTACACACCTTTAAGAATGCTAAAAAATTGAAAAAAGTGCCCCGATAGATGTATGTGAAATGTCTCACATACCAAACTAAAGGACTAATCCTTAAGCTGATAATGAAGCCCCACAAATGGTAACAGATGGTACTCCGAACTAATAACAAATTTGAATTAAATTGACACAATATAAAGTTATCTCAAAGTAGCTTTTAATGCATTTTTCATTTATACTTTGTGCTCTTTATCGAGGCATTACTAAAATCATTTTATAAAAGCTTGCTTGTATTAGAAAATTTAAAGAATTGCTACATAAAATTGAATGTGAAAATAATTCCCCAGTGGAGTAAATTGGTGGTGCAGAACACAGATGACGGAGCTGCAGTGATGTGGAGGTGCCAGCAGCTCCGATGGAGCACTGCACAGAAACGACTCCGCACGGCACGGGCACGGCTCCGGGCTCCAGCCATGCCCAGACCTGCATTGTGGGGCTGCTAATGGAGGGAGGAATATCCGACTGGGGGGAAAGGACTGCTTATAAATATTTACTCTGCAGACTGTTCAAAAGTATGAAGTATTTGCACTAAGTTTATTACATTGAGTCACAATTCAAAATGTTGCTGTCAAAAATCAGACATCATATTAGCTTAACGCACAACCGAGGTGACAAATGAACAGGTAGAGCCCTGCCTCTTCCCACAAGCATAAACACACACCAACCCAAGACTTTCTTCCAATATCAGGGGCTTTAGAACTTTTTTTTTTTTTCCAAAGCTCTCCCTCTGGTTGCTGATGTAACAAATGGTGCATACCAAGCACACAAATGGCTGTCTCCATAGCAATTGGGGCAGGTTACGCGGTTTCCCTAGTTACTCCTGACTGATAACCATCTGTTGTTCTCCTCTGCCATAGCCCCAAAGGGGAAAAGGGGGAGAAATGAGGAAGGTAAACTGGGTGTTAGAGAATACCAAAGTCATTTACTACAGTAGGATTTACATCATCAGAAGGTTTACGCTTACTTGCACCTTTTTTTAGGGTTGCTTTCAGTTGACAAGGATTGAACACTGCGCACAAAGAAAAGCTGTAATTCCACAATGTTACTAATCATGCACCTTATTAATAGCAAACCATACCAGGGAATTGTATTAGGAATATTAAAAGGAAATCGCATCGTTAGAATGTTATTATGAAACTGTGGAAAATCTGGAACCAAAGCACTTACAGAGGAAAGAAAGAACAGAGAAAATTAATTTCAATAATTAGTAGAAATTTGTAACTTAAAAGTGCAGAGCAGAGGAGGTGGGAGGGTCAGCACCACTCACTGCGGACAGCATCCCCCAGCACTGCTGCCTTCTGCCCCGCCTGCAGCAAGGGCCGGCACTACCTGCATGCCTGGGGCCATCGCCACCACCAGCCCCGGGACCCCTCCGCCACTTCTGCCTGGGGGACAAAGGGTGCCCTCAGCCATCCTCGAGCACAGCAGCGCCGCGGCCCTGAGGCATGTTGGATTACACGCAGGATCAATGTTTGCACGGGCTCATGTCCATGATGGCATTACTTGCACAGAGCTAACAGCACACAAGTCATGCTCGTTCTGAAGGAGAACCAAACGAGCTCACCCATCAGCTCCGTCCCACTGCAGCGCAGGGAGAGGGGCCCACGGGCGGTGCTGGGATGAAGGCAGATGCAGCAAGGCAAGGTGCTATTTAACAGGGTACCTGGTGAGAGTCACGTTAAGCCGGGTGTTTGCTTGTTTACACGTCCTTATTATCAATAATTCACCAAATGCAGTTTTGAGAGGAAAACTAGGGCTCTCGTGCCTTTAAGAGGCTCAGACTTTTTTAGCAAACATGAAAATTACATGATAGAGGCTGTGGCAGAGAGCAAATGCAATAGACCTTAGCAATTAGGAGAAGGTAAACTCACTCCAGGGCCAGACACCAGAAGCACCTCTTATACATGGTTAGGAAAATGACAGAGCAAAAAGGAATCTTGACATTTGATCTCCAGACAACTGTCCCCTTTAATATCACATATTACATTAAATTAATTCTATCACCTGCAGTCGTACAACTCAAGATGTTCTCTAGATCTTCAGGCAAAAATTAGGAGTAAATAATGTCAAAATAGTGAAATGTGAGCAAAAATACTGCAGTGTTGACCTTGTTACATGGCCGATAAGTTTAGGCAAAGCATTAGATTTTTGTTTTCATGGCTTTAGACAGGAAATGAATATTAAGATCTAGTGGATGAACATCCAAACAGTGAACACCTTGTATTTATGAACTGCAGAATCTTAGTATAACACATCAACAAAATTTTAAATCAGATCTTTGGTAACAAATCCTTTAGACCATTTTTACAAAACATTTTGGTACGCGATGCTGGCTTATCACGGTGCTTTCACAAACAACAATGGCTGCTAATGCTAGAGAGGGAACAAATGAGAGTGTCTCGGTGCTCCATTTTGAGTTTTGGTGTTTTGTTATTTATTGATTTACTTTGTCATGGTTGTACTCAGTTTGTCAACATGCAAGAAGTGCTAGAGTAACAACTAACCCCACAGTCACTGGAGCACAGCTTATGAGCACTACATATCTCAAGACGCTGCATCAGTTGTAAATCACTCCGGTGGGGGCCTTCAGTACTGATCCTGCTTGGCACAGGCTCCCAAGCTTTCCTGCATCTTATCTTTAATACGGGTGCGAGCTTTGATTTGGAGATAAGCGGCACTTCAGATGATGAAGGGATATGGGGTGGTCTTCTTCCATTTTTTTTTGTTTGTTTTTATCCCTTTTTACACCTCCATCAAACACAGTCTTCCCTCGCACTGATCAGACAACAGCAACTCTGCCTTTGAGGCATGAAAACTATTCTAGCATATTCTGGTTTAGCCACAGTTTTCTCTTGTTTGCTGCCCACCTACCTGTCTGGGCATTAGCAAAGTCAGAGATTTTGGTTTTTACTTGCAAGTGCTCTTAAATGGCTGAGGTCCACATGGAACTCCAAATTTCGACTCCTCACTCTGATTAAACCTCACTCTGTGACTTCTCAGGTCTGCTGAAAAAGAGGAGGAAGACCCAACTACATCATACAACTCTGCTCATTTGTTGCTTTCTTAGTGCTATAAAACAACGTCGCAATGGCTGCTATAAAAATATTTGAGATCTCTTTTCTTGCAGTTGCTTCACTGCACATGCAGCTTCCTGATCCTCTGGCTTTAAGTGTCTTCCTAATTGCCAGTTCTTGCAGTGTATCTCACTCTGCAAGTCAGACCTGTGCCTGACTTGTAATCAATAACAAATAAGCGTATGGGCAAGTTTAGGTGAGATGGTGCTAAGGGTGGGAAACACATTAGAATTCATCCTGAAGCTTCTGTGCTTTTAAGGCATTTACATCAAACCTCATTCTCATTACTCAAGGCAATGAATGCTCAATCCACACTGAAATTCCCACTGGAATTACTTCGCATGGTTACGGTCTGACTGTATACTTCATTGCCTCAATTTGCTTGTTCTCCTATGCATGTTAACTTATTTCTTTGAAATTGCCTGTGCTCTGGATTTTCACATTACCTATTCATACTACAAAATGTTTGCTGAAAAGCTGGATTCTTGATATGCACATTTATCTATTTATTTACATTTGCACTGTGTTCATAAAACAGTACTCCTGGGCCCTCCGTGCGCAAAAGTAGCGCACCTGTCACCCGGGGAATTCTGGTAAAGGTGCAAGCAAGCACTAAGCCTGCTGCTTTGCTGCTGTTAGAAAGTGGGGCATTGTGCAAACACAACAAAACAAAAGCAAGCACTGCTGAGCCAGGGAAGGTCGCGAGCTAGAATCATAGAATCATAAAGGTTGGGAAAGACCTCCAAGGCCATCTAGTCCAACCATCAACCCATCCCCACCGTACCACTAAGCCATGTCCCTCACTACCACATCTCCATGCTTCTTGAACACCTCCAGGGACCATGACTCCACCACCTCCCTGGGCAGCCTGTGCCAGTGCCTGAGCACTTCAGTGAAGAGATTTTCCTAATATCCAACCTGAACCTCAGGAAATTCAAGGCCATTACCTCTTGTCCTATCACTAGTTACCTAGTAGAGGAGTGGTGAGAATCTCCTTCATCACACAGACCCCAAAACATTAGGAAATTGCTTCTGAGGGAAGGGGGTAAGCTATGAGCAATTGCAGGACGGAAAACATTTGACTGGAGGCTGTCCTGGGCCATACTGCTGGACATATTCCACTTAAATGCTGGACTTCGTTCTCCATACTCAGAGCCCGTTTCAGACACGTGCAGTCTTGCCCTGTCTGCTTCACGGTGAGGTCCATGGGGGAGGAAACTTCATTTCTGTCTGCATTCAGAGCCTGACCAGGCCCACCCGGCTCAGCGTCAGCACTGCTGATGTCCACTCACAGAAATGGAATGTTCATTGAGCAGCTACATACGAAGTTCCATTCACCTTTTTCCAATAACGATCCAGGATTAATTTAATTATCTCTCGACACACTTAAATAAGATGTCACACAAACTGCATCTTAGTAAATTGTGTCCTTCTCTGCCACCCACCCCTCTGCCCAAATCCACCAGATTTGGAACTCTTGTGAAACTCATGAGTGTAACAGCTTTGCCTGCACAACAAACAGAAGCCCGAAATAGTTAATGGGGCATATACAGAGCAAGAAGAGTTCAGATAAAATAACCTGTTCCTAGACAGAAAGGATTTTAAAGAAAAGTCAATCAAAAGGAAACCCAGAAAAGATGTTAGGAAAGGAAAGCAAATACATGACCTGAGACATTAAATGAGAACCAAAAAAATAATGTTGCTTTTGCTCATCTTGGGACCTAGCAATCACATCAGTTTTGAAATACTTTGAAAAGTACTGTGGAAATAAACAGCAAATTGTATCACAGTTGACAAAAAGCCATTTTGTTTTATTGTTTTCAAGCCAGCCAAATTTATGTCGTCTGAGAAATGTGTATCACCCAGGGTAAGGACAGCAATCCATCCTGCAGATTTATGTTTACAAGTCCTTTGGAACAAATGTTCCTATTTGAACATCCATACAAACCATAAGCATCCAATATGTTTGGATCACTACATTCAGTTTTTGTTAGCAGATCTTTAACTTTCTGAACAATGCTTTACTGAATCAGTGTGGCACTACTATAGATCCTGCAGGAACAGGGCACAGAGCTTATGTGACAAGTCTTCCACATATCCACCAGGGAGTGTTTCTTTCCTCCTACATGAAACCATAGGAATATTTATTTAATTCACTAAAGCAAACAGTATTCATCTATTTTTGGCATTTCTGTGATCGCTGTAGCATTGGAGTGCCTCACTCTTTAATACATTTATTCGCCCGCCCCGCAGACGCACAGCTGTCAGCAGCACAATGAGGTTTTATAAAATTTCAGGAACTGAATGCATTGCTTCCAGTTCCACTTACCTACATCATTTCTAAATTAGAATATGTTTCCCTGGGCTCAGGACATGTACAATACTAACCCAAAGGAGAGAACAGGGTCAGTTTATATCAGAAATGCTGAATGTCCCTTACTGCAATGGATAATTACTGATCCTGTTACTATTGTTACATGCTGAATTTATAAACTTACAAGTAAAACAAGTATAACAGCATTAATGTTTTACTGAATTGCAGTGCTTGAAAGCAAAAATATCATCAAAAACCCTAGTGGTACCTGATATCATCATGCAAGCGTGGTTCTTGGATGCAATTTAAAAGCAGCCAGGTAATGAAGCCTTGCTTTTAGCTTTCCTTCTGGATCACTGTTACTCAGGAGAAATGAACTGATGGAAGAGGAATAGTTTAACCCTGAACTTCCACAATTTAGGAATCCAGGTACCATGGGTAACCAGGTAACCACAATCTCCAATACAACTCGCGTTGCCAAAATGGGATGACAGGTCACCTCAACGGGCTTTATTCCACCCTGCAGGAGGCTCTAGCAGGGTAACTTAAAGTCAGCATGTAACTATAAATGCAAGATTTTTAGTGAGCAGAAGCATGAAAGAATTATTCAAAACTGGTAAAAACATTATCATGAAAAAACTACTCTTCATTCAAATAAAAAAGTGATGGTTTATTATTAGAAATACCTTCAGCATATCAAACTAAGTTTGACACCTTATATATAGAATTCCCTAGAAGTTACAGCCTTTCGTATTTTTGTCTGCAAATGTCTTAGTTGTTGTGTGATTTGTTTTTAAAGAGAAATATTTCATTTCAAAAAGTAATGCCATCAACCTCCAGGTCATGTTAGACATTGTGATTTCTTACAAACAAATGGCCACATGTCTAAGCTGTTCATTTGCATTTACTTAGCCTCTGAATAGTGACTCTACAATCCTAACACACTTGAAGCCATTAAAAGAGACCACTGAAACTTGGAAACTTTTGTGCTAAGTGGTAGCTTTTTATTATTATTTTTCTGATATTAATCCATAAATCTGTTCATAGCACTGCTGCTTCCTCTGCCAGGGCTGCAGTGACCACGAGGAGATCTGTGCAGGACAGCTTTCACTCTCAGGTAACATTAGGCAGCAGTTTTGGAAGAAAAGAGCGTGCCAGTTACCTCAACCAACCCCTTACACAAACCTCAATCTAACTCATATTGAGATGTGAAAGCACTTAAAGAAAATGGGCAGAGAAAAGCCCAAGCTTTCTCCCTAGCAACAAATCTTGTCTAAGTAGGTAAAGAGAGCACCTGCACAACCCCAGCTCCACTGCACTTCTCCACCCTCCCCAGCCCCGCTCCCGCGTGCCCCTGCCCAGCCTGGTGACAGCCCCAGCACCAACCCCAGCGACCTCACAGGGAGCCCCAGCTCTGAACAGCCAGCAGTGCAAAGCTGGGAGCTGAAAGCAAACAATAAAACATCCCCACAGCCTCCATCATCAAAGGCCCAGTGACAAAGCTCGGGCAGCTGCAAGCCCTGGGTTCCGGGGACCCCAAGGGAAGGCAGGCAGCCCTGCAGCAGCCGCCCTCCCACCAACCCCGGCATTAAGGCAGGGTGAACACACAGCTGGTGCTGCAGAGGAGCTGGCTTAAGCATCGAAATAATGCAGAGCACAGCAGGTCCAAAGGCAAAACTTGCATACAGGGCTACCAAGGGGCCATGATAGAAAGCAGAAAGAATTTGACTTCTTTCTAATATCACTGCTCACAGCAGAAGGGCCCTTTTTCCACCATGCATCATGAGAAAGAGATTTTAATGTGTATGAAAAGGGCAGGGTTGGGCTGTGCTGAGAGGAGCCCTACGTCGGGCACCTGGGAATGCAGAGGGATCGCTTTGGGAATTGGTGCATTTTGCAACTGTGCATGCAACTTTGCAATTGTGCATGCAAGCCTTTGCATGCACAGGTCCTGCACCACATCACAACTCTACGAGGGCACATTAGGTCGTCCGGTTAAATGAGAGTTAATTTATGACTTAATTTATGTTAATTTATGAGTTTTTTTTAGGGGCAAAGAATAATTTTGTATTCTGGTATGATCGTATTGTGGCTGCCTTATAAGCAATTTTGACTGACAGGAGATTGGGGCAGAATTACACAGTGAAATCATCTTCATCTCTGTTGAGCGTCTCATGTTCCTTCAAAGACAGATTAAGAACTCCTCACCTCCTCTGGCAAAACACGAGAAAGGAAGAAGAATTCTAAGCATGAAACCAGCACTGTGGACAAGCTGTGTATGCCTATTATCACAGCGTTACTGTTGTATTCAATGAGTTGGAAAAATAACTCCAAAAAGAGCTTTAAAAAATACAGAAGACTGGAGCAGAGTTTACTTCCACATGAAGATAGAATTCTCTCATTTGTATCCTTGACATTTATGGGACCAGCAAAGGGTAAACAAAAGCAAAATTAGATCCCAGAGGCTTTTGTTTGGAAAAAAAAAAGTGGAGGAAAATGATATTCTGTAGCAGAAATCAGCTGTACAAATGAGACCATCATCTCAGGGCCCTTTCCAATGCTGCTAGCTTGCTTTCTTCCTATGTCATCTAGTCTCAAACAAAAGAATTTTTACTGTCGCCTACCTCAGAGGTATTTTATTAAGGCTAACATCAGATTTAAACCTAGATAATCAGCATTACGTTATATTTATTAATCTCCTAACAAGTACTTGAGTGTCTGAGGATTCCCTCTTTGCTTCATTCCAGAGTTAGATCCTTATTTTACATCGGCAACATTGCAAACAGTGTAGATCCCAAGCACAAATATATATTCTTTTTAATAAGAGAAGAATCCTCCCTGGATCTCCTTAATATCCCTGTGTGATTTGCATGATCTCTGCTTCTTTAGAGGAAATTTTCAAATGATGCAGCAATTTAGCTGCAAGAAGAACTGTATAACATCTCTTGCTGTATAAACACGGTGAACGTGTTCATCCAAAAAAAAAAAAAAAACCCTACGATTAAAAGTCTGTAAAATACAATTATGCCATTACAATTGAAGCTTTTTTCCCTCCAAAAACATTTTCCTTTCAAGGCACAACAATTTCAGACTGAATTGCAGGTGGCTTCATTTTCCTGTGGCCACTTGGCCTCACGGATCCAGCCAGCTGCACTGCGGTGAAGCCCTGAAACACACCGACCGACTGGAGGGGAAGCGTGATCATTCCCTCCTGGGCTTTCCATGTGGCACAGAACCACGCGGGCGCTGCCGTTCAGAGCCGCAGCCCTGTGCTCACACGGACGCTGCAGCTGAGCTGAGGTGGGGTCGGGAGGAGCATCCATCTCATTCTGTGGTCAAGGAGAAGAAGGGCAAGAAATCTAGTTCCCCAATCAATTACTGAAATTAATTTTTGAGCCTAAGTCATTGCCTCCTGGAGAAAACAAGAATTCATCTACTTATCTGGTTTGCACCAGTTTTTCATTGCTTTTTTTTATATTTAAAGAAATTAATTTAAAATAACATTTGTGTTATCCAGAAAAGTGATAAAGAATCAATTAAAAATTAAGGGAGTTTTATTCACCCTGAAAGGTACAATAAATCTGTGGACACTTTTGCCTATTTACAAGATGAAAAATTCAGAATTTAATCCCAGATAAGTGGTAGAACAGCTTGAGAACACAGAGACCCACAGGATCTCTGTCTCAAAACCCAAAGCCAGTGGCTCTCCAAAGCTCACTGTGAGCAGTCTGTCAGCACTCCCTGGGGTCCCAGCACTGCAGGCGAGGCCCTGTCCTGCACAGGGCCAGCAGCCCCTACCCTCTCTGCACCCCAAACTTGGCTCGTGCTGGGTGGGGTGGGAAAGACGACTCACCCCATGGCTTTAACCTCGTCCAGCTGCAAAGGTCAAGAGGAGAAAGCAAACTTTATTCTGCTGGTGGACAGTATTTACAGCCCCCATTTATTCATGGAGACAGCCCTGAAACGCTATTGCTGTGCTGTTTTGGCCAGAGACGGTGTGCCGACCCCTCGGTGCCCGGCGCTGCACCAGAGCAATTCCACACAAAAGGTTTGCATTAAATGTAATGAAGCAAATGACAAAATCAATAAACCTGGAATGGTGTGGCTATCATAAAAATGATGTAAATTCAGAGTTCACCGTGGTTATGAAGCTATTTAGAATTATAATTAAAACCAGTGCTATTTTTTTTTTTCAGAATAAAAGCTCCTTTGACAATCACAGATGAATGCTACAGGAAATTTTCAACAAATGTATTCAAAATTAAGGAATGGCACAAAGACAGCATAAATTACCTAAAGATAAACCGCGGGCATAGGTTAGCCTAAAAAAGTACAAACTAAAGAAAATTTGATTTTCGTACTTTTTCAACTGATGTCACATTCCATTTTAATCAAGTTTTATATCAAAAGGACAGTAAGAATACCACATCGCCTGTTTTTAAATCATGGCATTTTCTGGAGTTCATTTCTGTCAAAGAGACTTTTCTAAGAGTATTAAAACAGAGAAGGGCCAAATCTGCTATTCATTATTCTCCATCAAAAAACAGTGCTGCAGCATCGGTGCTGCGTCAGAAATTTATCTATACTGCATTAGGATAAAGAATAACGAGCCCAGAAAGCACCGAGCAGAGCTCAGCGAAATAGGGAAGCAGCAAAGCAACCCCTGGAAGTATCGATAGCCACAGCCGCTTTTGTCGCTGCTCCCAAACACCAGATGACAGACCTCACTCTGACTTAGTGCTGAGGCCTCACTTCCACAGCATCACAGAATCATTAAGGCTGGAAAGACCACTAAGATCACCTGGTCATCAGCCCATGACCACCATGCCACTAAACCATGTCCCTCACAGCCAGTCCCACATTCATCCTTTTCATGAACACCTCCAGGGACAGTGATTCCACCACCTCCCTGGGCAGCCTGTGCCAATACCTCACCACTCTGAGAAGAAATTTTTCCAAATATTCAGCCTGACCCTCCCCTGGTGCAACTTGAGGCCATCCCCTCTTGTTCTACTGACGTTACCTGGGAGCAGAGGCCGCCCCCACCTCACCACAGCCTCCTTTCAGGGGGCTGTAGGGAGCAAT
Source organism: Penelope pileata (assembly GCA_013396635.1). Taxonomy (NCBI): domain Eukaryota; kingdom Metazoa; phylum Chordata; class Aves; order Galliformes; family Cracidae; genus Penelope; species Penelope pileata. Next base: position 2,917,121 of record WBMW01005527.1, read on the forward strand.
AAGGTCTCCCCTGAGCCTCCTCTTCTCCAGACTGACCCATCCCACCTCTCTCAGCTGCTCCCCATAAGATTTGTGCTCCAGACCCCTCACCAGTTTCATTGCCCTTCTCTGGACACACTCCAGGGCCTCAATGTCATTCTTGGGGGCCCGAAGCCGAACCCAGCACCGAGGTGCGGCCCCACCAGAGCTGAGTACAGAGGGACAATCACTGCCCTGCTCCTGCTGGCCACACTATTTCTGATACAGGCCAGGATGCCATCGGCCTTCTTGGCCACCTTTCTCACAGCTGTGGGCGTGGAGCTTGTGGTCTTATTTAAAGACTTACACCCATGTGGCATTCAAGCGAGAGAATTGCATCCAACTTACATTTCTAGATTCTTGAAACAGATTTTTTTTAAAAAAACAAAAACTATTTTCCACTTAATCAAACAGAAAATTGTCTACAAGTTGTAAAAGTCGCCTTGAAGATTGGGTGTCTCACCCATAACCAGGGAACCATCGGTTATCATACGAACAGAGAAAGATGCTGCCTTTAAGAGATGTTTAAAATACGTTTCTCGAAAAGAAAAATTAAAATTGGTATTTATACTTGACGCAAGCCAATATTTAAAAATATTTAAAAACCAATGGTTTGCCCGAAAATTGATTCTGAAAATGATGCTTGCTGCAGTGGACATGATGAACACAAAAGTCGTGTGAATCAAAATTATGTATAGCCTTATTGTGGAGGTATTCAGCTCTGATTCTCATAAAATATTCAAGTTTTGAAAAATATTAGCTATCGCCATGTTAAATGCCATCAATTAAATGCCATATCCTACGCTATTATGTACTGCTGGCTTACACACTTTATTTTCCTGGTAGAGCACACTTAAGAGGTATTTCAACTTTTATTTATCTGACATTTTACTCAGGGGAAAGTAACCTTTACCGTGAGGAAATCTGTTTCTTGGGAGAGATGGCTTGGCTGTTAATGAGTCGTTGGTGACAGATCCCTCGTGGCTGGTCGAGCCCACAGCTATGGGCATGCCCGAAACAAATACACCCTGAAATGCACTCGGACAGCAGAAGAGAACAGACATCCACTCCACTTAATGCAGGTGTTTTCATTTAAAAAACATCACTGGTGTGTTTTCAAATCTGTGAAATCAATCTCAAGCGAGGTACAAATGGTAGTTGAGCACATTCAACAGATTTAAGATCATTCTGAGCTGGCTAGTCCACCTGGTGTTTTATTTATTAGCTAGAGACATGGGAAAGGGGATTACATAAACCAAAATGTGTTCTAAAAAACGCAAGTGTGCTCTAATCACACTACCAAACACAACATACGTTTAAATACTTCATGAAATGGTTCTGGAGTTTTCCAGTATTTATCAGGTGTGTTGCAGAATTTGCAGCTTATTGGTCTGCAGACATTTCTGGCATTGCACCTTTGTGCACTTGGGACCATCCCAAGCTGTTCAGTAACAGGGAAAGCAGGCAGTGTCCCCTCTGGCAGCACTGCTCACAAAATGCAGGAACATCCTGCAGGTTGGGACCAGCCCCTGCAGTTCACCACATGAAGAGCTGAACTCTGCTGCAGTGTTCACAGAAATGTTCTATCAAAATTGAAATGAGCTCACTAGCTAGCAAGGTTACTGCTGAACCAGCACGTTTTTGTACCAGCGGACAGCACAAAAATCCCACAAACCTTCTCCCCAGGAGGCAATTCTGAATAATGATAAGTCCTTATGATGTGAAAAGGGATGCAAGTGAAAGTGCCAAGTAATGACACTTGGAAAATACAATATTGCTTGGCCATCATGATAACCTAGCGAAGAGCATGGCTATTTGGAAGGCACTATTCAGACACAGCTCTGATGTTCCTGATGTGGATGGGACAGGGTAAGGCAGCTGCAGCCAAAGATCAACACAGAAGTGCAATGCCTCTTTACATCTCCCTGCCTGCCAAAAGTCAGGCTGCACAACCTCCAGATTTTCTTGCTCCAAGCGCTATGCCTCCAAATTTTACTATAAGATAGGACAGGAGAAGTTATGTAGAAAGATCAGTGTAGGTAGATTTTAAAGGTTAGTGATTCCGAACTGAATTAACTAGAAGAGAAGAAAGCAATCTGCACCAGACTGCCCTCAGGCAGTACAGCTAGCAGCAGTTCCCCAGCAAAACCGCAACATGCAGCCAGGTCAGCCCCTGCAGAGCCGGGCACGGCTCCCAGGAGGCAGAGGAGGCAGGCAGGCCCTGTGCAGCTCGGCGGGATGGCCCTCTGCATGACGCCGAGCGGAGATGTGCACAAACAAACACCGCGAGCACAAGGTGCCCACTGCTGAGCCTCAGACTCTGCTCGGTTGGTTTTGCATATTTCACCTTAAATGCATTCTGCATTGTGTAGGGAACATGCATGTGCATTTCAATTAATCATATCTTTTTAATGAGGTAATTGTGAAATATATGCCTTTTGCATTTATTACAAGGGGTAGAACAGATGGCAAAAGCTCAAACTAATTTATTCACAAAATTAACTTACGCTGCAGGTGATGTTTCTCCATAGAAAGTGGAAAGTTGGGAACGTGTTATTTTAATGTTATCATAATATTGCATTACAATGGAATTTCTAGGAAAGCAAACGTGGTGGCCACAGAGATACCGCCTGAATTCATTACAGCCACTATCCCAATGAACACCAATTACAGGAGATAGAAAGGAGTACACATTGAGCACAGTGTGAATTTAAAATAAGGAGGAGGAAAATTATTTACGAATTTTTAAGGCTGAACTAATATGATCTTTTCACCCTCTAAAGAGTGTAAGAGGCCTGTCTCTAACAAGCACTTCCAAACTGCCAACTACGTTTCTATACCTCTGAACTGTTTTGCCAGCTCAGAAAACACCTAAAAATACCAGCTGAGATCAAAGCAACCTGACATCTGTTCCGTAACACTAACTGATCCTTTTTAAAATTTTTTATGTATTGATTTTACAAATATACTGCGCCTTTTAGGCACATCAACGGCTACAGACACCTATTGTTCAGACCATTCAAAGACATATAAGCAAATACACAAGCCGACATCAATAACTGATTCTCCTCCAGCCACTCATTGCTTTCACTTGAGGTTAAGCACGGACTTCAGAAGGCTCACTGCAGATTTTACACCAAACAAGTGAAAACCTTGCCAACTTCTTATCTTCCTCCTTTTGTATTGCTTTACTGCAAACAGTGACAGTAAAACCCAACACTGTACACGCATGTCAAGAAACTGGAGCCAGGAATTTCAGAGGGCTCAGGATAATAGCTTCCTCTGAAAACCCAGACCAAAGTAGGTAAGTTTCTAGTGAAACATTTCATTGAGATATACGACGTATTTACACACAGCAAATAATTCACAACCACTTTCTTTCTGCTAGTGAAATGGCTATGCACATCAATCATCATTTCCTTGGGCTTATTCATTATTTTAACTAATTTGACAGGTATATTTAATTATTCTATTGTATAGCTGACTGGTGAATATTATAAATATGTTCTGCAGTTCTGGGTTGCACTGGAACATTTTTGGTTTGCGTAGGTGAATGCAAAATACCTCTTAACATAAAGAGCAAATTCAGCTTTTCCAAAACCTGAATGCGCAATCTAGATGTTTCATTTCTGTAAAAGTCACACGGATCAATGCTAATAGTGGATGCATGCAGAAAAAGCGAGGGTATCTTCCAAGAAAAGCCATTTAGCAATAGTCACAAAAATATTTTACCGTACTCACATGGCTCTAATTTTTCATGTTGCGTAGGTAATGTGCCTACTTGGAAAATAACCATGTACTGACTTAGAGAAGTGGTAAATGTTACACGTATCCTGACATATATCTGCATATTTTAAGAATATCAAATGCTGAATTTTGTCCTCAAAAGAAACATTTAGGGCTATAATGCAGATCACCCTCAATTTCTCAAGTGGCCCCAGGACACACGGAAGACAGCTTACAGGTCCCATAACATGGGCTATTACGCTTTATGCAGCTGTGAAATATTCAGGCCTGCACTGAGCCCACATTAACATGGTAGATGAACCCGTCCACTTGTGTTTTTCTGCATCCCCTCACTACAAAATTCTGTCTTTTAGTAAAAGCCTATAAAAGGAAAAAGAAGACGGGTATGCACAGCACCACATACTAGTGATTAAGAACAAGAAGTGACAGCAACTCCCCGTCACATAAGAACATGACCCAGTCAGCGTGTGAGGGAGGGCAGCCCTCGCCCCGTGGCATTCACACTCAGCTGCAGGCATCCTCCACTGGTGCACGTGTGTTTTCCTTTCAGGAACAGCCTGCTTTTGCTTGTAGGCAGATGCAGGAGGGCACCTTGCAGGGCAGCGCTCGAGCCCTGTACCCAGTATGGACATGGGCAGTTCCCCCCAGCCCTGCCAGCAGCTCCTCAATGTGGGGCATGGGAGCTGCTCAGGCACAGCCATGGACGGCACGTCTGTCTGTCTGAGATGTCTGTCTGCACCCTCACTGGTTACAGAAGGAGCTTCTCCTTCAGCCCCAAAGGTGCAAGATCGGAATGGGAGCCAAAGGAGCATTGGCTGAGGGAAGCATACAGCCAGACTGCTGCTGTCTTAGTCTCACAATTCTCTGCTTGCTGGTAAACCTATTGATTTTCCTCACTGCAATGCTGCAAAACAGAGGAACAAACTTCTGCCAGGAGGCAGCAAAAGGGCAGCAACTCGCTCGGATCTTCTAAACCTTCTCTGTGCATTTCTGTGGGGCAGTAACAAGCCCCCATACCATCGTGCCTCCAAGAGCCGCGTTCCTACAACGCTGTGTGAGCCCACACAGCTTGAGGCTTTGCAGCCTGCCCACAGCACTGCGCAGTGAGAGGCCGGGGAATGCGGCCTGCGAGTGCAGGCAGCACCTGACCGCTGTCAGCCTCTGTGTGCTCCTGTGCCGGGAACGCCTCAGCAGAGGGACACTCGTCTGGATGCCAGGATGTGACAGAGCAGGGCAAACGTGCCGAAATCCCGGCAGCGCCTCGATACATTTCTGTGATGGGAGGCCGCAGCTGACAGTGCTGAGTTAGCCCAAAGCTCAACAAGACCCCAACCCATATTCTTTAATTCCTGAAATACGTGTGCTTACTTGGGGCTAGATTCCTGCAAGAAACATTTCCTGTTCCCTAGGTAATGACTACCAGAAATTGAACACGGGTGTGCTCTGAAGCTGGCCCTCTCCTGCAATCGCTTGTTCAACTCTTCACCGGACCAGTGAGCACCATTTATGCATCTGTTCTAAGTGTCAATTCAGTCCAAATTCTCACATAAATGCACTGTTTGTAACAGACATTGTGTGTTCTTGAGCCCTTCTAAAAGCCACATAATTACTTCTATACATTCATTAGAAATAGACTCACTAACATCTTTTCTGTGTGCAGATTCTTCCTCTGGAGTTCACAGTCAAAAAGCAGAAAACACTTCATATGAAAATAATTCACACAACAGAACGTGCCCCACTTGGGAGTTTTAAAACCTTGCTTTGCCAGGCTCTGCTTTGTCTTTTGCAAAACGTTGGCCTCCACGATGTTAAAAAGCTCCTCTTTAGCACAGCCCTTATGTGAGACCATTTTCCTGTGCTCACTGCTCTGCTAAGGGAATGAGAAGGGACGAAAAGCTTTTACCATTTAAAAAGAAATGCATGGTGAAAAATATCCTGAAACACTGCTTTTCCAAAAGTTACTGTTTCATTTCCTAGCATCTTTATTTTTTTTTTAAGGGTACCAATTCAGTTCCGCAGTCCTGCTGCTAGAGGGACACCACCGTCTCCCCTTCATTCCCCAGCACAGGCAGCAGCATCTGTTTGGTTGGTTACTTTGCAGCAGTGTGCTCCAAGTGGAAACACCTGCTATCTGTGCTGCCTGTTGCAATGGCCGTGCTGAGACAGAGCAGACCTCGGGGGGTTTGCAAATAGCACTCTAATTTATACTGAGCCCTTGCACTGCATATTGCACAGCCTGTATCCAAAGGGCATTCACGTCCTCATTTAGCCTCCTGCATCAACTCTTCTGCAACTTTTCATGGGGGGAAACTTTCCAAGATGCTGTTAATAAGCAGTGTGAATTGGGAGACTTTAATGTGGCCCATCAATTGCTGTGTTCCTATTGTAATATCTACAGATGTATTACTTTTTCCATGGAATTTTGGCACTTTGTTTTTTTAAAACAACTGGAAGAATTTGAGGCCATGTTAAATGTTAACCCATGAAAACAGAGACAACTCAATGCCAGTCTTTTCCTACAGGTGTTTTAAAGATTAATTGGAAAGGGCTGGGGAGTGTGGAAGAATATGTAACTGTTTCTTATGTCTAAGCCTCCGAGATCCCTCAAAAATTTGCTTCAAAGGCTGGAAGAACTCTGAGACAGTACAATAAATCTGCAAAGTGATAACCATAGAAACAGCCAAGCCTGCTGCTATCACATCAGAGCATCTGTGTCAGAGAGGCACCAGGAGACTCCCGGTGCAGGTGTTGGAGCAGCTGAATGGCACCGACAGGCAGAGGCTTGCTCTCTCCGTTTTGGTGCTCATTCGTGCTTGTTGGCATGGTCATTGCTGTGAGTCAAAAGGGAGCATTTTGGCTGCCAAATCTTGATGGAGAATGGGAACTGGCACGTTTAAGCTTTCTGCTCAAAGCTTCAAACATTAACTTGGTTCAACTTGCATCACAGCCTCATAGTTATCGCTGCAGGAATTTTAATGCATTTCCAACAGCAAGTTGGCCCAAGGTTTTGTCACATTTTTCTCAGCTACTCATAGTCCACTGGAAGCCACAGTTGTCTAATGAACCACCAAGTTCATACATTCATTGTCAAGAAAAAGAGACTATAGATCTTAGTGAAGCCTTAGAGAAGTCTGCTTCTCCCGCCACGTGTCTAACAAGGAGGACTCGGGGCTCAGGTAGGCAGAACCATTAATTAGAGTACTGGCCTCTGCTAAGATGGGGGTTGAACCAGATGACCTCCAGAGGTGGCTTCCAACCACGATAACATCTGTATTCCTGAAAGATGGAAAGTGTGACTACAAGGAAGCAAGTCTGACACTGTGTCTTTTACAGCAAAATAATAGATACTGCCTAACTTGACAATGACTGTTTTTATTAAAGCTTTAGATCCTGACATTTATAGAGTCCCTGTAAGCACTGCAGCCAGCCACCCCTTGATAGCAGCTTGTGGAAAGGTGAGATCCCAATTCCTTCTGTGCTGAATTGGGTGCATAGATCAAAGAACACCTGTGATTTTTCTGACAGCTCACCAGAGAGGAGTAAATCAACTCTGAATGTGAACTTTGCTATTTTAAATGAAGTCACAGAACTACCAGTGAATTATGGCTGGGAAAGCTAGATTTTCTGAAACAGAACCCTATCTACTGTTCCTCTAGATTACACAGAGTAAGTAAAGTTCATGCTAACATGACAAAAGTGCCATACTTCTGTCTAAATTCCACACACTTCTTCCCCCTACAAACTGTATTCTTCAGGGTCTTCTCTCCTCTACTTTTTCTGTGTCTTATAAACTAGACCTGTTTGCACAGGTGCTCTGATGCTCCTCCACTGAAGAGGAACACTGAATTCCAGGCTTAGATGAATTTAATGCACTTCTGTATGATATGTTTTCTCTAGATGACAGTCAGGAAAAAAATCCTTCGTACCTGAAAAGCTGAACTCTCTGTTTCACAGAAAGAAGCACCAAGCACCAAAGAGCCACAAGCTTAGCATGCCAAATGCCTGCAGAAACAGCTGCTAGTTACATGACGTAGAAATCTTTGCATTCTCTTTATGCCTGCGTATCTATAGGAACCTTGCACAGTGCTCAGAAAGCAAGGAGCGTCTCACAGCACTGCTCCTGTGCCCAGCTTTTCCAGTTTGGAGGAGGCAAGGTGCAGCTTTTGCCTTGTAATACCATCTCCCTTGCACTATCCCCAGTGACATGACACAACGCTTGCCATACAGCATTAGCAGAGAAAGTGCCAGAACTGTGCTTTGCCCCTGGATGCAGATGTGATGCTCTGACTCACATCAACTGCCCTTAATGGCTTCTGTGCTGCCAATAGAAGAAATTCAGTCTGGGCACTTCACAGGTTCATTGGCAAAGAAATGAAGACGAAGTACAAGTATGTTGCAAGACGGCTTATAGAAGTGTTTCTTTTTACATCTCCTTCAGCTGATTTTTACACTGCGTGAACCAAAAAATTCACACTATTTACACTGTGCTTACTGTACTTAACATGGTGGGGTCTCAGATTTCAGCTGGGCTATTGGTGGGGTAACACTGCTAATAGTAACAGCTCTGAAAGGGCTCTGAGAGTGGCTCAGTCTTCTCAGGAAATCCTGGGTTTCTGCCAACTTGCTGGCTGTTATTTCCTTTTTCAATTCACCTTGTGTTGACTCTACTGATGCGTCTGTGTGCATGTGCAGATGTGCACAGAAATGCACTTCTGGTACGTAACGTATAAGCAACTTGAAAATATAAAACTGAAAGTCTTTATTTACACATTTTTATAACTATGTTTTAGAAAATGACAAATGCCAAGCTAAGACAGATGAGATTTGTTAGCACAAACAGCAAAACCCACTTTTTTTCCTTTAACTGCTTTTAAAAATGATTTTCTTTTTCAATATAGACTGCCAAAGGATGAGCAGCTAATCGTTCATGTACCTTTTCATCTTCTAGAATTTGTGCTCAGCTACTGTGTCTGTGTGCCACACGTTACCATATTTATATATTTACACATTTATCTTCTACCAGAGTGACGGGATGGAAAATTTCAGCTAAGAAAAATACGTCAACCTCACCCCCAAATTCTACCATCTCTTTTCCTATGCATATATCTTGCTTCAAGGATTGGATCATGATTTCACTGGATTTTGCAGCAGAATACTGCAGGGAGAAGGAAAAGCCTTTAACTGTTCTTATTTCTTTGCTCAGAACTTCCCCAGGTGCACATTGTACAGTTTCTGTTTGGAGTCCTCAGCTCCCTTCTGTGCTGCACAGGGCTGCCCTCGTGCTCAAGCAAACAGTAACAGCCAGAGGTAACCTAGGGAGAATTCTTCACCACAAATATTAATGAAGTCGTTACTTACAAGTTCTTCACATCAATGATTCCTCGAAAGGCCTTTCTAGGGATTCCTTTTATCTGGTTTTCACTGAGGTCTCTGAATAAGGGAAGAGAAAAAAAGAACATTAACAAAGAGAACATATTTCTCAAATCTACGTGACATAATGGAACAAAACATGCCTAGAAAAGATGTTTGTGGATTTGTTACACCACACCAATTTCCTTTGTCTCCTTAGAGGTCTGTGGCATGAGCTGAAATAACTCTCCAACCAAAACTGCCAGAGTTTGAGATAAAAATGACAGAAATTTCAGAAAACATCACTCAAACGTGCATGACACATGCACAACTCTGTGATTCAGTGTCAGAGTTTCTACAGCTCAATCTTATGCCTTAAAATTGCCACCTTCCAGTGTAAACACAAATGCTTCTCCCCATGCCACTGTTTGTTTAGCAGCTGTAACAGCCCTGGCCTGTGCTCAGATTACAGGTTCTTATTTGAAATTAATATTCCAGAAAAACACGATAACCATTCCCTTCAATTGCTTTGTAAATTTATAGAAAAAAAAAGATCTTGATACAACGCAATAAAAAAAACCCTGCTGTATTGTGCATCAGTGGGAATAAGAGAATTTTTAAGCTTGTTTTAAAAAAAAAAAACAGCGATTCAGAATGACTCTGTAGTACTTGAAATGCTACAGAATGCTTCAGTTTAAATCATCAATCTGCATTGTGAGGACAGGTGGAGCAGCAAGCACTGCAGGTTCCAGGGCTGTTACATAAGCCACGTGCAGTTGCTCTTCCCTTTCACACACTACATATATTTCAACTGGAATTTTCCAGTTGTGAAACCCCTATGAGCTACAACAGGGAGAGGAGAGCAGGCATTGGGAATGGGAAGGAAAGAGACAAAAGCAGAAAGTTGGGATGCTGTCAAACAAAGGAAAAGGAGCACTCGGCGTTTGCTGGTGCACTGTCAGCATGGAACAGGAGGACAGATTTCACTTTGGTTCAGGGAGGAAGCACTATGTGTAGGGAGACAAAAGGAAAGCAGAAGATGAGAAGAATGGAAGAAATAAGCAAAGGGAGGAAATGGAGGGCACAGGGATGGCTGAAGGAAGGGACAAAGAAAAGGGATACCTCAGCACAGGACATTACGGAGTCATCTGGTGTCACTGTGTCACTTCGTTATACCAACGCAACACTGTACCCCATTTTCAGAAAGAAAGCTGGGCTTTCTAATTGCTGTTAGGGCTGAATGGCAGCCCTCTGCACCGGCCACCAGACACTTTCCTGCAAGCACGCTTTGTGTTGCAGCGAGCCTCCTTTCCAGTCCCCACCAAATTGGCTTTATCAAATGAAAGGCCAGAAATCACAGCCTGCCACAAAGCCCACATTGACACTGCGGGTCAAGACGTGTCATGCAGGGCTTTCTTCTGTTTTCCATCAGGCAGATAGAAAAAAAGGGGACTATGTCCTTGTCATGAGACTAATTCAATTTATACCAGTCATGCAGTCTACACCAAATTCTCAAAGTAGCCACAATTGTTCATTCAGACCATCACAAACAAAAATGTGCTGCTGGATACAAGTCTCTTTTTCAAACCAGATTAAAATTCTTTGTGACCTTCACAATTTGTTTAACACTGATCCACACCCTGACCCTTCCTTCACCTCCCCTTTCTTTTGCCAGCAACAAAATATTAGTTCTTTAAAGACAGACCTTCCACCCAGACAAATGGATCAGGAAACCTGAAGGCTGGGGAGTGGAAAGCAAAGTGCATTTCAGACTTGTAGGAGGGCAGTCGTATGCTGAAGACGAAGTTCAGGGCAAGCTCTCACTTTGGTGTGACAGTGAGGCACAGCAGAGCTTGAGCCAATGGTAAAAGTGTGACAAAATTGCTTAGGAGGGCAAAAATTAGCAGGATCTGAGGGCAAAAAAAGCATACTAGCTGCAGCAGAAAGGGCTTGAAAAAGTAGAATTGCAAGATTAAATAAAATACACATCTAACCCACTAACACCTCAAGCTACATTTGTCCAGCTTTTTATTATGCATTAGTTCAAACTAGACTTAAAAATAATTTTAAAAAAAGTATTTCTTCTAATATTGTTATGGTCTAAAAGGGTCAATTTATATTATTACTTTCTGCTGTCTGTTTATGCTCGGATCTCCCCCGCAGTAAAGCAAAAACAGGAAATTGTAGAAAATTCATCCATTTTCTGTGACAATCTTCTCGCAAATTGTATTAATTTTCTTTTCCATTGAGGCACTCTCTAGCTAACAGCACCATCTCTCTCAATGCACATAGCCACACTGATTTCATAACTAGCTGCACCGGTCAGAAGCACTGCCAGCCTGCACGGCGTTGGTGATGCAGGAGGGAAACGCACAACTGCATGCTCATTTTCCTTAACTGCCCTCTCACAATTATGGTTGAGCCTTTGGGAGATGGTTAGGACAAGAGTTCACCTCCTCCTAACCACGTGCCAAACTTCTGTGGAGCATCCCTCACAGGCAGGCACACACCACACAGCTTCAGCCCGTGCCCTCCACATTACGTGCTGGAAGCAAGCTGTAAGCAGCAACTTGTCCTCAGAGCTCATCGTAGGGCTCCAGCACTGCGTTCCCTGCTTCTCGTAGCACACATAACGGGAAGCTGTCCCTGACAGCTAATAAATAAACATTAGCTATTAATAGTAACTGCAGAAAACCACATAAACTAACGTGAGGCCAAAGCAAATCAAAACAAAACGCTAAACAAACAGACAGACAAAAAAGAATTGTGATATTCAAGAAAAAATAAACAAAGAATTTGGAGAGAATCAAATGATGATTACTAATGTATGTCCTATTTCTTAGGCAAAGGTTTTAAGCTGTATATATCCATAACAGAAGATGAGTTCAACGCCCTGATGCATAATGGAGCCCTGAGGAGGAAATCTGTGAAACAAATCCAGCTTTAGAGAAACACACAATTCCAGAAATCCTTGGTTTAGTTTTAGAGAGCACTGGAGGGAAGCACTGGATGTGGGCACAAGCTGAAAGGTGTGGGTATGCCCGCAGCACCTCCTGCTCCCTGCTGCTCACAGAGGTTCCTCTGCTGCAGAGAGCAGCACTCCCAGCCCCAGGGGTGCACATGTGGGAGCTGGAGGGAAAACGGGTACAGCTGTTTCGTGGAACTCGATGATCCTTGAGGTCCCTTCCAACTCAAGCCATCCTATGATCCTACGATTCTAAGCAGGGTTGCTGTCCTCAGCTAAAGGCTTCTCTGAACACACACAGCCCTCTAAAAGGAGGATGATGGCATTGTTTGAGAAAGAAAACTTGCCCTTGAAGTTCATCAAAATCTCTCCTTGGGCATTGATACTTTCCTGCAGCTACAACAGAAACACCTTCCTCTGTATCCTGGGAGGCACAGACAATGTCGAGTTATACGAATGTTTTCAAATTTACTTCTTGGTATTTTAACAAACAGAGGCAAGTTTCACCCAGTTCCGCATGTAGCCTCCAAGGAGCACAGGTCCTGGGGCCAGCTGCTGCCCCAGTGCTGCAGACCCGTGGGGTGCATCCCCCCCCCCCCCCCCCC
>WBMW01005527.1:2929831-2944267 GCA_013396635.1 Penelope pileata
CCCCGCCCCATTGCAGGGCTCCTGCCTGGTGGCACAGGCTCAGCCACAGCCCATGGAAGCATGCTGAGTGAGCAGCACTGCTGGAGAGGGTGCTGGACATGCAAGCAGCAGCCTCCAGAGCTGTGGGGGGGTGGCCCCAAGGGTCAGGGCTCACATTTAAGAGGTGGGAAAACAGCCAGGGACATTAGGGGTCCCGGACGTCAAGTTTGCATGAATCAGAGATGCAGGAGCTGACACAATGCAGCAGCTGCTGCTGACATGCCCACACTGCACAGCTGACTAGTCAATAGATTTTTTAGTTTTTATTTTAACTAAAATGCTTTGGACATAGATTAACTCCCTCTGCAAGTATAATGTTCTTGCACTGATCTCCAAACACGACTTGCAAGAGCGTCTCTGATAAAAGGACTGAAAAGGAAAACCACCAAAACTGCTGACGTTTCCTAAGTGCCTCTGTAGTCCCCTACAATGCTGGGTTCTAGCTTCCTGCTGTAACACTGGCTATTGCATCCTAAGTGATATTTCAACTAATGCAGCAATAAAACGGATTAATTTTTTTTTTTAAATTTGCCAGTGACAGAACATAAATCAGTTGATTGGAACACAGTCTTCACTTGAACTACAGATCTAAAGCATTAACGTAGCAATTTTAATACAGCCCCTGAAGTTACAGTGGCACGGGGAATCAGATGTAGCATACGAACATCCAACGCGATCGCGTTATGCTCAGGTTGTCCCCCTTTTCAAGAAGGGGACAAAAGAAAAAGCAAAAAAATCCTTTGTGTATTTACCAGTTATTTTCCAAATCTTTTTTGGTGTGCAGATTCTAAAGTTGAAAAAGATTACTTTAAAATGAAGAACTGCCTGAAAAGCAGCTTGTCTGAGAGACATTTATTGGGCTTGAACACCACTCTCTTATTGTTTCTCCTGCTGAAGCAGGCTGAAGGACAGATCACCATTTGGCATTACCCAGGAAGAGCCAGACCTGCCTGGAATGCATAAGGAGTCGAATGGGAAGGCGTAAAACACCACTCAACAAAGGCACATGGCTCACAGCCTAATGCACACCTTTCCAAGCACGTTATTGTCTGCTGATCCCAGAATAAAGCAGAAAACTCAGAGTTAACCAATAACACGTGGAACTAAAGTTCAGCTAAAAAAAAACCAAACACACCTGGTCTAACTACCATGCTTCCTTCAAATACCTTTCAGCTTCTCCACAATTCAGTGGTGTCTTTGGAATAAGCAAGGGGAGCTCACACACAACCTCATGACGAACGCTGATCGATCCGGCTGCACACTGCCCAGACTGCAAAGCAACCAACTGCTTCCTGCAATCTCTGCCTGACACAACAGTCTTGGAAAGTTTGTGTTGTTCAGGTTTATTTTGTAAAGCAAACAATGGAAAGGTATGAGTGCTGACTCCAAGAATGTGTCCCAGCTCCCACCAGTGCTAAAAAATAAATACACAGGGTTCACTCCAGTTATAACATGTGCAGCTGAGAAAAATGAGAATTAGTTAACCCACACTGGCAATTTGTTTGCATTCTTGGTAACAAACAGGACTTCTGAGTGAAAAACACTTCAGCCTTATGCCTTTACCAAAATAAAATAAAGTACATGTTCTTGAGATTTTGTGTACCATTGAAGGTTAGTGACTGTTCTTCAACCCACCATCCCTACACCCAGACTGAAGACAGGCAGAACTACTCTGCAGAAGTACCCACCCTTAACGGAAAGGGGTCACTGCCATTTGTCTCCTTAGAGTCATTTTAATTTGAACAGTATGTCAAATACAAACTCTACCCCACAGTGTTTAACTGAATTAAACAGTTATGGAGTTAGAAAGCCACAGATGTGGAGCAAGAGTACAATGCAAAGAAAGAGGTATCTCGTCAAGTATCACATAACAGAAGATAAGCAAGTCAGCTCTTCCATACAGCAAGTCAGAGGGAAGTTAACTTCCACAGGGTAAAAAGGGAGGGCAAAGGGACCACTGCTTACGCTAAGGGACAGAATGGGAGAACACGTGAAGAGAAAGAGGAAACCCATAGGGAAAAAATACAGTTGACTGAATTACAACAAGGACAGCACAGAATATTAACATTGGCAGAGACTTTTTCTTTTAGCTAAAGGCTCACCATTCCCAAAGGAGTTTTGTTGTCTCCCAAAGTTTCTGTTACAACCCGCAGCAGCTGGCAACGCCTCATGCCCCGCTCAGCCTCAAGCACAGCACAGCCATAAAACCAGCAGCAGAAAAGCTTCACACAGATTCTCTTCTAACTGCTACAGTTTCTTCTTGCCCATTACTAAAATGTCCCTTCAAAGACTCGAGCAATGGTACAGCTCATCTGGTCACATCCTCCCATGCAGCTCCAGCCACTTACTGCCAGGAAGCAGAGGAAATGGATGCAGCCCTTTCTTTGTAACGTGCGTGCACTTTGCACTTGTGAAGGCTGCTGCTGTCAAGAAGATGGAGCCAGGAGAGCGATTCTCATGCTCGAGGTATGCAAGAAATGGGCATTCACCCCTTGTGTGGCAGATGTATCTGGAGGTGTAAGCACCAGTGGGTACAAGCTCAAGGACGCAGACATTGAAATCACATCAAATCAGTCTCTAAATCTGTTCAAACAATTTTAAAAATGCTTTTGTATGATATTAAACTGGTATTTCATTAACAGTAGAGAAAAGAAAAAGTTGTTTTTTCCTATTCGGCCAAAATTGTGTGACAGTTTTTTAACAGTTATCCCCTATTTTCAACATCTAAATTCTATTCCTATCTAGGAGCTATTCTCCCAATATTTGCAAAGCTGTTCAATATTAGTGTTTCTCCTACCCTACAGCTGGATGAACAAATAACTGAGTCCATTGCTGAGGACAGTTCAATATCCTTGAGCCTTGTAAATACGCAGGACATATTCAGGATATTTATCATCTTCCAGGTGGGAAAAGCATTGACCACATCACCTCAAGTAACAGCAACAAGCTGTGGCAAGCCCAACACTCACATCAGCACCTCTGTGCTCAGGAGGGGCCTCATGCACTCTGCGAGGCCAGCACTTCTGTGTTCAGTGCAAAAGATGGTATCTACCTAGCATGAAGCAGCAGCTACAGCTCTCTGTCCAGAAGGCAATATTTACAAGCATTGCTGCCGACGAGCTGCAAGGCCCCAGCTTAAGAACGGCAGCACTGTGCAGCATTACTCGGTGGAAACTTGACATCCCTGCCCATTTTCTAAAGGGAAATAACACCTTGCTGCTACCACGGCAGTAAAAGTGTAGATGCTGACACATCTAAGTTCTGCGAAACAAGAGCAGGTCATACAGATGTTTTGTAGCCTGAGCAATGCCAGGTGGTTGTGCTTTCACTACACAGTACAGCTGAACAGCCATTCACACGCCGGGAAGCTGTTGGGAAGATCTTTCTGGTTGTTTTGTTTGTTTTAAGGAGGAGAATTTAGCTCCAGGATTCCAACTAAGCCAGTCCTCAGTGCTTTCATGCAGTCACACACTACTGCCAAACTCCCAGACAACAAGCACTGTGATTTCCTTGCTGATGGGGCTGCACGGTGAGGTGACAGGAGGCAGCCCTATGCCTCCGTACTTTGGGTGCCCCAAAGCCTCCCGAAGCCCCACGACACCATGTCACAGACATGCACAGACAGGGACGTGAGGGCAGGCTGACCCGAACACCGGGGAAGGGTGCTAGCTAAGCTGTCAAGGAAGAAAAAGATCTCAGCAGTAGATAACTATTTTAGCAAAATCTTCCTCCTTCTCCAAGACCAAATTAAAAACCATCTGCTAATGAAACCCCTCCAGTAGCTCCAACCTGTGCGCACTTTGACAGCTTCATGACTTCAGTCCTACTGCAACTGGAGAGCTGCTCAGTGCACTGTGAAATTGTTCTAAATGCTTAAGAGGACAGAGAACATGCATTTGTGTACTCTTTGCAAGAGGTTTCAAAAAATGCACTCACTTCAACCAAACTAAAGCCCTCATTAATCAGACCCAGTGCTACATTCTGCAGTCATTGCACCCAAAACAAAACCAGAAAATTAAATCCACCAGAATCCCCCTTAGCAATTATTTAATATAATTTTAAATGAACAATAATCTGTGTGTCAGTGCTCATTTAAGGACAAATCTTTCCTTTCTCCTCCAAAATAAAGACCAAATACTGATCAGACAGAATCCTGAAGACTCTTAGTTTAAAGCCACCCACCTTGAGACAGATGAGATTTTTCACCTTAGTACCTGTTGTGTCTGTCAGAATATATGCACAAAAATCAAATTGTACCTCAGTGCCTTTACTTCGGATATGCCTAGGAGCAGGGACTGGGAAGTGAGCAACTGGACTCAGGAAACATATGAAGAAGAGAAGCACTCCTCTAGAAACACGACAAAGCTTCTGACTAATAAATGACAGTAACTTCTTTATGAGTAGCATTTAATGCAGGTCTTCAGTGCTTTACCAAGCAGCAGCAAGAAAATTAATCTTTCCTTTTTACAGATGGGCTAACAGGACCCAGAGACAGTACCTGACTAGAGCAAGGTGCTCCAGCAGGGTGTGGGAAGAGACAGGAAAAATACTTGAAAGTCACATACCATAGGTATTCCATTTAATATGATTTATACCCTAAGTCTTATCACATGTGGCAAGACTGGTCTGTCAGCAGAGAAGCAGCATGCACAGTTTTGACAATGTACTTAAGAGGGCTTCATTTCAACGGATAAAACTTTTTAACTGCGGAATTATCCAGAACCACATGGACTCTGCCAAGGCACTCCTCTTATGCTGTGCTCCTCCCAAGGGAGATCCCAGCAGCGGCACCGAGGTGACTTAGCAGGAACAGCGTGCACCTCCGAGAGGTAGGAACAAAGTCCTGAGATCAGTGGAAGGAAATGATCCTCCCAGTGATTTTGTAAATATTTTGTAAATAATTTTGTAAATATTTACTTTTGTAAATATTCACTTGCTGCTAAAAGATTGTGAATTCAAAAACCCCTCTCGCTGCTTTTTAATGTCAATACTTTTGAAAGAAGAAATTCAGCAATGCGGAGGCTTCTCTGTTTTTAGCTAGTTCAAAGTATAGCTTTTGTCTTGTTGACCTTCATTTATTTTACAGTTTTGTCTGCTGAGCTGTGCTGGAAAGAAATCCTATGTATTTGCAAATACCAAATGAAAATCAGTAGGCAATGTGACCCTCTCCTGATCTCCACAGACCAGATCCTTGGCCTTGTTCAGGCACAGTACGACTGCTGAGCAAAACGTTATTTGCAGTTTATTGGTCATGTCTTTTTATGAGAAAATATGGTGAGTCTTCACTTTCAGGAGATAAATATATGAAATTATAAAGTATAAAACATGAGCTAATAAACTGTGCCATCACTGAACAACTGACTGACATCAGGAGGAGGGCTCGCTCCGCAGTGATCTCTCTTGACCTAATCCCACCTTTATTAATGATAAGTGTTTTTACAGCAAAGACATTTTTACACTTGACTGCTATCTTCAGAAAAATTCTTCCCTGGCCAGTTAGTCCTGTGCACCTAAACATCACATAGTAGAATAAACATCACGGTGATAACAGTTCTTGTTAAATCCAGGCTGTGATCCTGTAACTCCAGCTAGGAAAACAGACTGTTTGCACAGGAGTAGGCAGCGACTGCATGTGTAAAGGTCTTGGCTTTATTTGTTAGGAACTTCTCCAGAAAGAGGCCAATTATTTAATTGGTTTGCATAGTCAGCATAGGCATTTCTGTGACTATAAAGTAATAAAAATTAAACACTCCATGCACAGTGAAAACAACTACAGTGACATTTCATTCCCTCTGGTGAGGCAGAAATGAATTGCAAATTATTTGAATGCTCTGCAGTGAGAAAAAGCAACGTTCTGGTTATAGCTAAGCCCTGGTTATCACAACATTATTATTCTGTGGTAAGATGCATATCTATGTAAGAGGGGTACACGGTCCCTTTAGCTGTAATAGTTAAAAAATAAATTATAACATTGGGCCAGTAACATCTATTGCAGCAGTATCTAACTCAGCAGTCTGCACTCTGTTAACAGAAGCCTTAGACAATGGACATTTTGTCCCTTCTTTCACAATATTTTAGCTTCTATTTTGACTGTCTTTCCTTCTATGAATAGTTTAATCCCTGAAAGCCTCTGTGAAACACTGCAGATGTAAGAAGATACGCTTCAGACTGGCTTGTATCCTTAATTCATTTTCCTATGTGGATACGATATTTAGATTTATTAGACCAAGATGTAATACCATAAAGCAGTTAACTCTATTGGGGATATTCATGTAAGACACAAATGTTTAAGCAATCCTAGCATCTCCTTTTCACGGTAGGCTCCACAAAGCCACAAGCCATTCAATTATTTCAGAGCAGCTCTGCCCTGACCATCACAGCTGCATACCTCCAAACCTCATTCCGCTACTTTATACGTACGTAAAAGAAATGATTCACTGAAGCGAAACCAAATCATTTCTTTTCTGAGTGACTACAGAGCGAAAGCACCTTCAAGAACCTCATGCCATGCACAGAAATTTTATCATTCAATAGTGCTAGGTTTAAAAAAAAAAGTGATCTAAACAAAAGGCAGGTTTTTAACATAGAGAAAATAAAATCTAAGTTCACTAGTAGAATGAGCATGCTAATTAACATAACACCAAACTAAGCTCAAATAACTTTTCAGCTAACATTCACATATAAAAAAATAAATTCCTCCAAAAGAAGCTGAACTTGTAATCATGTCACTCAACTCATCCCATTGAGTGTTTTGCTATGTTAATATTTTGATAGATTGCCTGCCAAGGAACTGAGAAGCCAAAACCAAGAGAATTCACAGGAGTTAAGTCTCCCCAGAACTTCATGGCCTCTTACAAGCAAGCCTGGCCTGAGTAAGCCAAGGGGTGAGCTCTGTGAGTCCAAGTGAACCCCGCACTCTGAAACCCTCCGATCCTCCTTTGAAAACAGATTCATCCCATATCCCAAATCACAGGAAATGCTCATGGGGAGATGCAAGCACATGTAAGTTGTTTAACTCAGAAGGATTCTTGTGGCACATTGGGAGCCTTATGCCTGAAGAAGACAAGGAACAAGGGCACTACTCTGATTCATCAGCAAATGCCTTGCTTCAGTGAGCTGCAAAAGGGTTTATTTGCATAAAGCCACTTCCAAAAATGAACTCGGCTTTCCTCTGAGTCACTGCCAAGCATGTTACTGAATTTCAGATCAACAATGTCAGCTCAGAAAATTAAATTAAATGTAAAAAAAGCTGATAGCAGGCTGGGGAGAGGGAGAAGGGTCTCCTGCACAACAGACTGCAAAGGGAAGCAACAAAAAGTCTACGCGCTGCTCTTCTGTCTCAGAAGCACTCTCCAATCAAAGAATATAAAATTCCAACGTGATCTGACTTCATCACTGCTGGGAAGAATGATGATTTTCTCTCAAGTCCACTGCGGGTCTTTGGGAGAAGCTGTGCCTGACAACACCACATGCCTTGCAATTATCCTGAAGTTTCTTCAATTTTTCACACAGCTGTTCAACTACTTCAACGAGCTTTTGAACAAACAAGTAGCCCACGGGTGCCATGCATACGTAAACACCAAGTACAGACTGATTGGCAGGAGCACTTCTGATGGTGAAGGTGCTTTGCTTTACTTTCAAAATACAGCTACAGCTTCGCACTTGGAAAAAATCACATACAAACAGACCGATAGAGAACTTGCATTGCGTAGAAAGTGGAAGCCTCTGTACTTGCAGCTTCAGATGGTGTAATACATCCAAACCATCACTAAAAGACGAACAATGCATGTGATAATTACAGTTCACAGCATTTTAAAATTACTATTTTTACTTTTATTTTTCATTACTTCCAGGGACATGACCAACCTTCTGGTCAGGAAGTGGGCATCCACAATTATTGTTTTGAATAAAATCAATGCACAATACCAAAGTGGAAAAAAAATCAATTAACAACTCAGAAGCAAACTGATTGCTCAAGAAACACTGAAATTAAATGCTGCAGCCACTTTTAACACTGAACAAGGAGGGATGCTGTCTTGAGAAATGGTTGTTCTACATTACACCTTCATACACATTTTAAAGAATTCATGATTTCTTCTTATATCTTGTATTTGATACTATAAAACTTGAAAGCTTTTCATATGACACAAATAGTTCTATCTTATCAAAAACCAAATTTAACTCCATTTCAAAGCTTGGGAAGTTTACATTCTGGTATCATTTCTTCACATCATTACTTCCAGATGCACAGGCATAAGAGCAACAATCAAGAGGCGGAATCTACAAGTCAGTCAAAAAACACATCACTTTCTGCCCTGCAGTTCCATCCACACAGGCTGGTGTTTGGTTCGTGGTGGAATCTGGTTTTACCCCAGCTCGTATGCAATCACCTTTCCTTTGAACAGTTGATTTCTGGAAAGACAACCCTAAATGCTGAAGAACTATGTCTAACCCAGAAAGCAGTTTTCTAACTAAACCTATCCCACTCTGTTAAATTTACATAATTATGATATAGAGTATATACAACTAGAGTACATATGGTTCCAATATTGTTTCTAGCTTGCACTCTTTGTTCCGTCTTTCTAAATCATGTAACAAAAGAATGATATGAAAGAAGAAAGACAAAACAACATTCAATGGGTGGGATGTATTACTCACACTTTACCAAAAATGGCAATACAGCAGAAGCATAGTTTTCAATCATTCGAATGTTCACATGTAACGTGTGTGCTTTGATTAGTAGTGTTACATCAGAGCCAGAAATTTTCTGCATAGATGAAGCATCTTTGGACGTACTAATCACACCAATCACATAAGACTTCTTCGGAAGGTTCCATACTGACACAAAAACAGAAACAAATCCAAGTATTTTCAGTAAAAGCCAATATTAGCTATTGGAAAACAAAATTCACCATAGCAGAGAAGAGACTACTCCTTCAGCTTTTCCACTGTGTCTGGTAAGTAGAAACATTTTAGCTAGGTGAAAAAATCACACATCATAGGAAAACTTCAGTGCTGCTTTCCACTCTACCAGAACTACTCCTACAGGTTATTGCAATAACTTCTACACATTGATCCATGTGTTATCTCCCTCTGAGTTTGCACGATGATGAGTACTCAGAGAGTAGATAGCATCTCTGATAGAACAGTCAGAGACAGGTCTCCCACTGACATCTCCCATTCACTCGCTGCGCCCAGGTTACGGTCACGAGGCATTCAGAAACCACCGCCAGCTCAGCAGTGACTGCCTGTCAGTTTGGCTCAGGTAGGTTTTTAAAAAGAAGGAAGGCACAAAGAAATATGGAGGGCATAAGCCAGCTTCCTCTGATTTAACTCTGCCATCAGACTGACCCTGAGAAGCACAAGGAAGATACTCAGCACCAGCAAGGCACTGGCTGCTGGTAGCAGTGCCTTGGTGCCCCCAAGTAAATCAGTGTGAGCAGTTTCGTAGCATCATAGAATGGTGTGGGCTGGAAGGGACCATAAAGATTATCCAGTTCCAAACCCCTGCCGTGGGCTGGCTGCCACCCACCAGCTCAGGCTGCCCTAGGCCCCATCAAGCCTGGCCTTGAGCACCTCCAGGGATGGGGCAGTTTAACTTAAAACAAGCTTCAACCTGATTGAATAACCTATTAACAGTGCATTAAGATTACTTCTACTTTTTTATCGCTAACTTGATACACAAACCCACATGGGATGCTCAGGAGCTTTCTGCATTGGAAGTTTCTATGTACGAGACTTCCCCACTGCAAGCATCTTTGGTGAGATAACATAAAATTTCAGAGCACATAGTTAATGTTCAAATGGCAGAATACATTGATTCTCTGCCCATCCCCTAGTATCTTAAGTTTACCCAGAAGACTATTTTATTTAATTAACTTGGTGCTTTATTAATATAAATATTCCACTATTGATCATAAGAGAAGCTGACGCATGTTTGAGTCAGGCATACATCAGATCCATTTAATGGAGCTCCACTTAGAAGAGTAGTTGGCTCTAAATCAAGGTAAATGGTAGCAAGTGCTCCTTTGGGATGACAGGGCTTAGCTGAATCTATAACATTTTTACGGAGCTAGTTTTTTTAAAAGCAG
Organism: Penelope pileata; assembly: GCA_013396635.1. Classification (NCBI taxonomy): domain Eukaryota; kingdom Metazoa; phylum Chordata; class Aves; order Galliformes; family Cracidae; genus Penelope; species Penelope pileata. Next base: position 2,939,962 of record WBMW01005527.1, read on the forward strand.
AAAGCGTATGGAAATTAGATATGAAAGTGGTCTCTCCTTGCACGTATCAATTAAGCATGTCAATACCTTAATTAAATTGCTCAACTTAATGAGATTTATACCAATGAATATGTTTTATAGTTATAATAGCTTTTTTGGCTACTGTTCAAGATGTCAAATAAATTGTGAAAAGAGGATTAAAAAAGTAGTAATTGACATTCTGAACTGAAGCCAGTATTTTTTTCTCTCATTTTTTTCCTTCATTCATGTGATTTTGGAGAACATATAAATAAAGTAATGAACCCTGTAATAGCTTTGCTTTTAAAAATGTCTTCCTTTTCCAGTTCTAATCCTTCTTATCAAATTCTCTAAGCAGCACACCATTTGAATTAAGAAGCACTTCAACCTAAACGATTGTAGGTCTTTTTTCCCATTGAGGCTGACTATTATTCTTATCCTCTAAGTTTGAAAGAAGTAAAACTTTTCTATCCAGACACATCGTTACAGTAAAATCTTCTTTACCAGACTATAGCAGCAGAATGCCTAGAGGGGCACAGATCACACCCCACAAGCACTTGGGACTTCTACTCTAACCCTGGACTTGCTTAAATTTTGTATTGAACTTCTCTGACTAAATGTAACTTTCTAAAATCTAGATTTAAATCTAAGATCTAGAAGAAGTGGTGCTGAACTGTCAGAAAATTTATTTTGGTGAAGAATCTCTTCCAATTCTTCGACACTTCACAGTGCTCTAACTTGCAATTGCAAGTATCAATAAAACTTATATTAAAAGTAAGTACATTCCAACCCATTGCTACTAAACCATATCTCCAAAAAGAAAATGATATTCAGTCTGCAAGCTGCCTCCTCAGGTCTCGCTAGCCTCATTGGTTTCCCAGTTAAAGGGAAATGCAAGTAACGTTGATCAGAAATACCTGCTGCATTGGAAATGCTACAATAATGAACTCCAACTTTGCAGGTTGCCAGCTCCAAAGTACAAAAATATTCAACATGACCTTAGAAAAAGGCATAACCAAAGCAAATGTTTTCTGCAGTTAGAAAGATGGGCAATTCTCATATAGGAAATAAAGGAAAGTATGGGATGCTACAATTCCCAGCAAAATTCCTGGCTCTGTTCTAAATGGACTTTTGCAACCTTGACAAAGTCGTCATAAATCTCAGAGATTCTGTTCTCTAGTACCTGACAAGGGACACAGGCTTTTATAGAGAGAAGTACCCAACTCATATCTAAAAGTGCATACGTATTTTCAAGTGAAAAGTGCTATAAAAACACCTTGCCTATTGCTAGCAGACCACTCCAGGACTGCAGGTGACCAGACATCACAAAGTGCCACTTCCTCTGCTAAGAACAGAGTAACGAAGAAGTTCTGTTAGTGTATGATCCTGTCATTGCCTGGTAACAGATATGGAAATACTGAAGATAACAAAAATCATCCCTGGGGAGCTATGTATACAAACATCTGAGTAAAATAGCAGCATTTATTACTCCTTCATTTTTTCTTCCAGCTGAATGATAAGCTGAATTTTGTAAGAAAAATAATGGCCAGCTCAAGCTTTTGAATAATTCCAATTTCAGGTTTCTACACGTTACATTCCCATTGGCAGATTTTGCCTGCAAATACTACAAGGAATTATTTATTTTACCATTATTCTGTCGTCTGTGCTTGGTTTTAAAAAGCCCTTACTGGACTACAATTAGAAGTCAGGTATGGCTTGATGATGTTTGTTCAGAACCAAGAAATGCAGCAGCTCTTTTTTCTGCCAATCGACATTTTCCCTGTAGTCAGCTTCCCCTGTCCTTCCCCACTCCAAAGCCACCAGCAGTATTTTAAATGATACACTTGAACAACAGTAAGAGACATGCATTACAAGTGCTTTGACTTTATTTCTTATCCTTATTAAATGTCTCTCTGTAATGTCAATCTAATTTTTCTCCTTTGTCAAACCATTAAATCAATTTCTTTAGCCGAATTCCATGGCAGCATCTTCTGTGACAGTGAAGGATAAACTCCTTGATATAAATCAATTTCTTAGGTTAAAAAAAATAATAAGAATGATGGCTAAAATGTCAAGAAAGAAGAAGAGGACTAATCGGTACAAGCCTCATCCTACTCCACTATCCTTACACATATTTACAGGTCGCTCTGAAAGCAATGCCTCCTATTTATTTCCATGGAAACTACAACAGTTACAAAGAGCAAAATAACACTGTTTGATAGAGCAAATTCCCAGCTACAGAACACTATTTTTCAACAGTCCCCACCATTAGCATCACTTTCACCAGCGACGAACAAGAGCCTGCATGCTGTGCTCACAACAACCCGCACCAGCAGGGGTGACCACTGTCACTGTTGTCACTGCTGAAACGCACCAGCACCTCTCTGTGCTCACAGCCAATGTTTGGTCTCCATCAAAGTTCAGCAGCATCAATGAATGTCAGTGGGTGCCATTTTTTCTGCATGGAAGGATTCAATTCCACCCCTTTGCTTCCATGTCAGACGCCATCATGTCAGAGTGCCCCTCTGCTGCCATCTGTCACACGGCAACAACACGGAGCAGAATATTGGTGGGAAAGTTCAGCCTTTGCTGCCATCCCACCAACGTCCACCGGTACGTCATGGGACAACATAATAAAACAGGAGGCATTACTTTCAGAGCATCCCTATATGGCGTAAACTCATTTTCAGTCGGTTAACACAAGCAGGATTTTCTGTCTTTCTGGCAGTGTTTCTGACATACTGCAGTACCATTATTTAAGTTAAATAATAAATAATTTCTTATTTAATTTCTTATTTAATTAGGGTACCCACTGTTTTCTTTATATAGCTGAACAACAACCATTTGTTTCCTGTTTAAATTGCATTATTCCAGTTAAATTGTCCTGCTACAATCTAAACATCCAAGCTAATCATTTTGGTGTAGCTTTTTATCCCTTTACTGCAGTACTCAGCAAGCACAGCTGAAGATATACTACATTAATTCATAATGCATAATTCTAACTTTATATCTGATAAATTACATTTCAGGAAAAAAAAACCCATTTCAGCCAGCTAGTGGCCTGAACAAGACGTTACAACACAAAAAAGCAAAAGCTTTTTCATTTATCTGCTGCAACTGCTCTATAAGCAGTGTCTTCACTACAGTGTGTGAATGTCCACATGCCCGTCACTGCTTTGTACCTTATCAGAAATGAGACCCACTATTAGAAATGCTGTACATCACTCCTTACTTTTAAGGTGACTTTGTTCTCTCTACTGATGGAGAGCAGCTTTCTAATGATCTACTTGCCTAGTCAAATGCAAGATTTGACAGATGAACAAAATGCCATTACATTTGTCAATAGCAGCCAGAGTTTGCGTACTACAGTTACTGGAATTTTGGGGCTAGGGGAAAAAAAAAATAAGGCAAAATTCTCTTACATACCATTTATATATAATTCATGCTCCATAATAGCTTTTTTTTTTTTTTTTTTTTACTTTTACTAACAGTTGAATAGAATCTCTACTATATCACCTTAAAAGCTGTTTCCCGAAGTCAGACGAATATTCAGATTCAATATTCCATCCTAATAGTCCATTTTTTTTCATCTGCTCTCATTTCAGGGTATATTCTTGAAACATTCCTCCCTTTCATTTTATTCTCATCGTGTTCTTGAGATTGCAGATGCAATGGTAAAAATTTTAACTTAAATAAAAACTGTTAGTATTCTACTTCATTTAACCTCCACATCATGCAAAGATGGCTGACAGACATGACATCCCAATAGATGTCTACTAGGAGGCAACAGAATCCATGTGATTATCAGAACTTGCTTTAATTTTTAGCTTTCCCAGGGAAAGTCTGAACTGAGGAAACCAAATATAAAAAGGTGATAGTTTATATATAATTTTTAAACAGGTATTAATTTCCCATGTTTTCCATCCGCTGAAAATGAAAATCAGCACCAGTTTCAAGTTAGGTATCACGGAGTAGAGTTGAAAACCTCTGGTAATTACTGAAGTGTTCCACATTTACATAATAAGGGGTGGATTTGATTAGTTATGAAAGAGTAGAATTCATTTCTCTTCATGGTATTTGGCCTGAGCCAACTACCCTATTTGCTATAAAATACACCATGTTCTTCTTGGAAAAGGATGCACAAAGAGGTACATGTTTGCAAAACAAAGCCAACCATCTAATCAAAAGACCTTATGCAGAACCAAGCCATCAGTCATCCTTAATAAGAAAGTCACATTAGACTATTTCAATGTTTGACTGATCATACATAATCATTTGGGAGAAAGACTGTTTGCCTTTTTTTTTTTTT